>WIXG01000716.1:0-25108 GCA_009869945.1 Mesaphorura yosii
TTCGCAGATCAGCTGTAGATTATTCCCGAGCAACTATAATTCGTAACATATTTCATATACTTTTGTGTATAAAGCTTAAAAAGGAATAGTGTATAATTTATTTTGTCCTCAATCCCCCTTAATAAAGAATTGACCGGCTGCTTGCCTTTTACTCCGGCGACTCAGGGCAGTTGTACTCTTTGATGACGAGCCTAGTTCGTAATGCCAATGCCCAAGTCGAGTCAAGTCGAGTCTCTTGAAAGAAGAATCAGCATCTTGTTGTTTGTTTCACGATCGTGTCCGTGTCCGTGTTCTTTACTTTGTTGTGCATCACGTCGAGGCAGAGCGTCCGTCCGTACTCTGTATTATTATTGCCTATTTAGCGTTTAGCGAGCAAGTGCGTGGACGCGGACGCAAAGTCGTGAAGTGAAGATGAGATTGTGTGGGAAAGAGTCGGCCCGAGCGTTCTCACACATAAAATTAAAATTCCGATGCACGAAGCACAACGCGGCCGCGGAGCAGGCAGGCAAGCCGGGCTGAGCCTCCCCACGCGACACTCTCACTCCACCTGCTTCAATCTCTAATTCGTATGTCAGAACCAAAACCCTTTCTCGTTCGGGTCTTTAACAATGCCGTGCATCGCCGTACGCATTCACCATATACGGAATTCCGGTACGCGATACACGCTACACGATGCACAATTATAACAACACCATAAAACATTTTATATGGTATTTTACATTTTACACGTCTTCGTAATACCGGCTTGGCCGGGCCAGCATTCAGCTTGAGCCGTCTAGTCGTGACTATCAACGCGAATCAAATCAGGTAACCTGCTCTGTTCAATCATCATAGATCAAAGATCACGCCAAACGAATATTTTACAGTAAGGCGAGACGAGACTCGAGAAACGAGACGATTTCACATTGGCGTTGACGATGGCGGTTCTGATACGATTATGATTACGAGCGAACTGGTTTAATTAAGTCGAATTTAATTGTAATTATGAAAGGAGTCGGACCAATTCCGACTCGGCGTCATGATCATGAAATTACGAAATTAGAAGCCTGGCGTGGCGGGAGTAAAAAATGGGCCAGACGCAGACAGAATTAGGGCACAGCGAATTTACCTGTCATGGCCTTCTCGTTCTCGGCTACGGCTGCGTAAACAAAAGGGTTTACTTTTTACATTTTACTCAGCCGGGTTTTCAGGCCAAGTAGGCCAAGAAAGGTCAACCACAACAAAACAGGGCCCATACCAGTTCAGTTTTTGTTGGGGTTCGGCGGCTCGGCTGACGGTCGATGTCTAGAACAGTGAACAGCATGAATTGTGGCTCAGGCTCGTCTGAGGTGAGACTGAGGTCCGAATGCACGAATGCAGGTGCCGAGCAATTCGTAGGTCGAACCCTTTCCCTTCTTTCCCAGTCATTATGCCCATGATCACGATCACGCTCGCCCTTCGCTGGGCACGAAGCATGCAGTGCGCAGGTAGAAAAACTTGTTCCGACTGTGCTGGAATTAGAAACGTGAGACCGAGGCTCCTTACTGCCGCTGCACTGCCGCATTCCCATGCATACATCAAGCACGGAGCACGATGCACTTAATGATCGTCATGATTACAAGCATAACGCATTGGCATTGTTGTAAGGTAACCAGCCAGCCGTGTGCTGCTTCATTCCATCACACACGGCAGCAAGACTGGGCCAGGCCAGGACTATTTTTTTCTTTCTCCGTGTGCCGCGCCGTGCAGCAAAGCCACTCCATCGCATCGCATCGCATCGCTTTGTATAAAAAGTTAAATAACTCAACTCACCCGACGACGGCGACGAAACAACTTTCCCACGATCGCGATCCACGAGTCAGTCGTGTTCTTGCTTCTTGTTCTTGGAAGCCTTTTGTACTCGAGCTGCTAAACAACCCTCGTTGCATTGCCATTGCATTGCCTTTTACGATCTTTCTTCACGTAACCCGTATCGCATACCTTTACAGCAGTGCACTACTGCGATGATGACGATGTTGATAAGGATCATGTGTTTTTGTGTACGGACGGGATGAGGTTCCACCCAAAATACACCGCACCGTGCAGTACGGCGTAGGCATTTATCTTTTACACGTATACTACTGGTATTTCTGGTGCACATAAATAAAACCTTTCACGATTTTACCTTTTGACGCGATGCAGTGGATGTAGAAGTAGAAGTGTTTACACCTTCCCTCATAAAGACTCGACCAAAGATCAGTTGCGATCCACCTCGACGGCAATAAACATCTTCGCAATTGGGCTTTCATCCTCGAGTGTTTTGTGAATTTCTCTTCCAACTCCAGCACTGAACGTAATCTTATCTCAAGTGTGACTGTGGGAGTGGATTTTGGCAGTGCTCATAATTTTGGCAATGAGAATTGACAGCATGTTCCAACCAATGACACTTGGGTCTCTCGGGCTTGGGCTTGGATTCATGGACATGGACCACTCACATTCTCGTGCGAATTCGCATTCACAGCAGTCGCAATCGCAGTTGGCTGCAATGGACGATTTTTTGATGGACGAAGACGACGACGACGATTCCCGAGACGGGATGGGGCAAGCTGACACGAATACGAACACCAGTAGTCAGCGGAAAGCTGAGATTAGAAAGGTACGCTTTCTTTTGAGTGCGAATCGCCAATCACATTCTAGCATGCGATGCGTACTGCATACACGAATCTCATTTGCGAACCTGCAGAATTCCACAACTGATTCGTGTATTTTTTGGTTTTTGTAGAGTAACAAGCCGATTATGGAGAAGAAACGCCGTGCGCGGATCAACAACTGCTTAAATGATCTCAAAGCAATTTTGCTGGAAGCCATGCGAAAAGACCCTGCTCGCCATTCCAAGCTAGAAAAAGCAGACATTCTGGAACTGACCGTGAGACATTTGCAGAATGTGCAGCGAAATCAGCTGGCAATTGCGATGGCGAGTGACCCGACTGTCCTCCACCGATTCAAGAACGGATTCTCAGAGTGCTTAGCGGAGGTACTTTGATTTAAATGACTTTGCTGATTTGCGGGTTGCAACCAGTAGTCACTCGCTTCTCGCTTGAATGAGCTGAATTTAATCTGTGTCCTGTTCTGTTCTTTTATTAGGTCAATCGCTACATGGGCAAACTCGACGGGATTGACCAAGGAATGAGGCACCGGCTGACTGGGCACTTGAGTACCTGCATAAATGGACTGCAGCAAGTGACTCCACCCGCCGCTGCCGCATTCGGCCCGCCTGTTCCTCCACCGTCGATGCCAGTACCTGTGCTTCCGATTCCGTTCCCACGTATTGCTGCTCCAAATATTATGGTCATGCCGACTAATCTCCCTGCCAGTGCCATGGGCCAAGGTCAGAGAGACTACAAAATGGAAACCGGATCAGCAGGCGCACAGCAGAACGTGAGCCAGGGTCAACTGGGGCAAGCGCAAGATCTGAACAACAACACGAACCTCAACAGAAACGAGCGACAATACTACACGCCGGCTTCAGCGTCGGCGTTCTCAATTGTCACAGCCGAACGGACACCACCTCCAAGCAGCCATGGCCTCCAGCCGTCTTCGTCGTTGCTGATTTCTCCGCCGACGTCTTCAGAAGGCGACGATACGAGCTTGAGCCTGAGTTTCAGTAGCACGACGACGACGGGCCCTGGCAGCAGCTCCACCAATAATACTTCAATATCGAGTAGCGGCGGCGGAAGTGGCAGTGACATCAGCGTGTGCACGGGGAGCGAGAAGGGCACAAACACCAGCCCAAATTCGTTTGCGAGGAGTTCGTCAATGCGAGTGGGCTGCTCGGAATCGAGTCCGATTGATTTCTCACTAAAATTCAAGGATACTCCCGTCCGCGTCCTGAAGGTGGAGCCGATCATGATGATGGCGGCCGGTGACGATGGGCAAGACCAAGAGGGGCACGGGCAAGAAAGTCCGGAACTATCACGAACTATGATTAGGGCACGACGTACGATTCTGGGGTCGAAAGACAAGGACAGCATGTGGCGGCCGTGGTGAAGAATGGCAATCGACAAGACTGCCGATTGAATTTTCGTGTAGATTTGTAAAAATAGTGTAGAAAAATATCGTACTGTACTTGTGCCTTCCAAGCTGTGACACTGGTTTGAGAAATAAATGAATTGCAAAATCCCATTGTATTATCGAACTGGAATATATGGAAATTGGTTACTTAATGGACAACTCGCACACAACTCACTGGAGCTGCTGGAACGCACGAAACAAAGAGCAAGTTTTTTTTTACATCTGCTGCAAAAGAGGGAACTTACGAAGGCGTGCTTAAGAGGGATTTAAAGTTCTTATAGCTGCTGTACTCCAGCAGCAGGTGTTTACTTTGCTGTTGACGTCGGCGTTAACTCGTTAACTGAGATCCGAGCTTACTAATAAACGGACAGTTGAGATTTAGGATTAATGCGTGTAGACCGACTGAATTACGACAGAATGAAACTCTTAGTCGTGTAATTTATAGTCATGTCAATAGTCAGTAGCCGTAGTTCATTCAGTTTGTTGCGATTGTTTATTATTCGCGTGTTCATAAAGTGTACGCTATAAAAAATCACCGAATGCCGAACGCCAAGTGTCAACATCAACACCCTGAATTTGACCTGTTCCGATCTGTGCCCAGGTGCCACAATTAGTGCTCTACTCTTGGCGTAGTTATTCTGAACTCATCGTGCCGGGCTCCTTTCCATTCTTACACAGAAGGTAAAACTCTTTCGCACTCCCTATGCTCTACTGCATTGAATTATTGCCATCAATTAAAACAGCAAGGGATTGATCTGGTCCAAGTCCAGCCAGGGCATCGTCATACATTTGCGTACTGCGTGCGGGTATTCAAGTGTGTTTCCACGAATTTGGGCTGTTGGGAATTATATATTGTGGGAAACCGCAGAAATGGAATCGCCATTGATTTCAGCTGCCGCAAGTACGGCTGCGGCTCTTTCCTTAAGATGCCAATAGCATTAGTCACCCAGCAGTAACAGCATGTGAATTGCGATTTCAAGATGTTCAGGGCACACGTGCTGGGTACTTGGATTTGTAAACCCAATTTTATGCAGAGCTACGATTCAACGATCGGTTCCTTGCGAAATTACGATGCTAGCGTGTTGTGTCGTATGGACGTTGAGCGTTTTCATGAGAGCGATCATAAATGTCAGTCCCGTCAATCAATCGGATGTGAGCCGGAGTAATTTATTCTCATCAATATTCAGTAATGCATATTTTAAATATTTATTACGGTCACGGCAAGGCAAAGGCAAAGGCAATGCCTGCCAATAAACAATGGCTGGATGGAAAAACATCGAATAACGTCGGGGCTGACCTCCAGCGTATGTAAATAGCTCCACGACCGTCTTCCTTTTGGAATGATTGCATTGATTCGCAATTCGCTGCGTATAAATTCCCACAGCTTGATCTCACAATTGACGATTCACGAATGTCTGCTGTGTTTGGGATTATATAGCAGATTATAACTTCTCAAGCGAGTAGGAAAACAGGTCAGTGATCGAATTCGTCGTGGGCATCATCGTCGGAGGTGTAGAAACAGAAATTGTGTCTGCGTTTTATTGCTGGACTTAGTCCATAGTTCTTAAAGACTTTTAATCCTATTTTTCTACTGGTACGTAATTTGTGCTTGTATTTTGCGTTGTAGGAAAGGAAAAGTGATAGAAACTGGCTGACCACATCAGTTCCACCACTTCATGTCCCGTGTTATGGGCTGTTCGTCGACATATTGGTAAGTGTCTCTTCGGTCTTTTCTTCCTTCCGCTTTCTTTGATCTCTTCTCTGCGTCTGCCGTTGCCGCGTTACCGGACGCGGGCAGATCAATCTTGTTTTCTCCACGACACAACAAGAGACAAGAGAACATGAACACATCTAGATTGTTAATCTTCTTCAAAGCATGCACGGCAGCACGCAGCATGCCTCGGTTGGCGGTTCGTGTTGCTTACGAAATGTATCTTGAATTTCTTGAAGAAACGGATAGCGAGTGGGTTATGAGCGATGACGTACTTACGTAGTCGCAGCCGCATATACACATAATGCATATCTGTAATACGATAATGATAAACCATAAACACGTTAAACATTAAACGGAATGCGACT
The DNA here is from genome assembly GCA_009869945.1 of Mesaphorura yosii. Lineage (NCBI taxonomy): Eukaryota > Metazoa > Arthropoda > Collembola > Poduromorpha > Tullbergiidae > Mesaphorura > Mesaphorura yosii. The sequence goes on from WIXG01000716.1 coordinate 6,109, forward strand.
TGTGACATTGACAATGGACATACATCGATGATGCGAAGCGAACGAGGAGCTTCGACTCGAGCCACGGCACGGAGCTTGAGCTGCTTCTTAAATTTAACGTTCTACGTCCGCGCGCGCAGTTCACAAGAAGAGAAGACGTTCTTGATCTTGACGAAATGCAAGTCGCAAGTTTCTAGTTTCTTATGAAAATCCAAGAAATGGTAGTTTGTTTACAGTTTACACGTTGTGTCTGTGAGTCTGTGTCTCTTGACAGTTTTCTTCACACGTACTTTACTTTCGCAAATCGTGAGGCAAGAAATTGCTTTGCCGTGCATGCCAGTAATTTAAAGCGCAGGCACAGCCGCAGGCCTCCGTTCGTGATCTAGTCCGTCTACGTAAACTGGTGTGGTTCTAAAATAGGATTCAGTGCTGTTCTAGAGCCCACACGTGCAGCAAGCATGCAACAGTTGCTGCTGTTAATTTACTGTAAACGTCGAGAAGAGGATGTTTCTGAGTTTCGGTTCAGTTCAGCGAAAGTTTGACACTTTTTGACAAGAGTTTTACGTGCGACATTTTTCTATTCGCTACTCGGCCAAGCAGAGTTGAGTGTGGAAAAAGTTGTAAAATAGCTTCCAGATTTCCAGTGTTCAAAGACTCGGCTAGGCGTGTGAACGTGAATCCTGATTTTGTCTTGTGTATTTTGTGATGAACTCTTTGGCACGTGTCCTCAAGTGTGCTTACACAGCGATTCCAAACATGTACGCAAGACTTTCGCAAACCGGTACGTACGACTAAAATTCCAGGGCAGATGTCCTTTGAAATCGTAAGCAAATATGAGTCATGGCTTAACTTTATTTTTGTGACGACACGGCGTGCCGATTCCGATTTGCGCATGTTGCTGGCGCATGGCGAGAAGCGATATTTTACCTTTTACGAGTTTGTTTTTAGAATCAAGGCAAAGTTGCAAAATTGCGGCGCTGAGGGTGACGAAAGACCCTGGCTGCCTTTTACGAGCAATTATTCTCAGAAGCAGCGGTATGAAATTGATGATTGCTCCATGCATTAATTACATGCCATGAAAATATAAATTAAGTTATTGTTCATTGTTTCTTTCTTGACGACTCGCCCTCGCTGTTCGCTGCTCCTGACCGAGGTTGCCTTCATTCAGGCCAAGCTTCTGCTCTGCTTCATTTCTCACTGAAGGTGTTTGCCGGCCGTTTGCTTTGGGTTCCAGACTTTCCCAGCGTGGTTGTGTGGTAGTTTACAGAATAATTAGTTCGCGTTCGCGCTTATTTTGGCTCTCACTTTGACACACGATTCGAGACTCCGGTTGTTGCCTTGCTCTTGAAAATCTGTGCTCAACAGGATAAACAGGGAAACAGGTGAATTTACATTACATAAACTGAGGCTTTATATTACTAAATAAAAAAGTGTCAGCCAGTTGAGCCAGTCTGTCTCTGAGCAACCGACCATCGAGTCACCGACTCGCAGGCACAGGCAAATGCGAAGGCGCACGGAATTCTTCCTTCCTTCCACTTGAGTTACATGTGTATGCGAAGAAGTGATATCTTAATTACTTCCCTTTTCGCGATATATTTGGAACAGAACTCGACTCGACGTGAAAGCCCGTCTCCTGGTTACTGTGTCTTCTGTACAAAGAAGGTGATTAGTGTTTTGTGTTTAGTAAAGGACGTGATACCGAAAAGATACGTTGCCGTGTGGCTTGGCGTTGGCGTGTAGTCAGAACGCGGCTCGTTGAGAGTGAAGGGATTATTTTGTATGTATAATTGATGGATGCTTTCTCCGTTCACGCGAGAGGCGAGAATGCTAGTCGAAGCGAGCGAGAGAGATGTCTTCGGCAATTGGCAATCACATCGCAGGCGGTAGGTCTACGAAACAAAATGTCATGCCGTGGCTTGGCTTGGTTATTTTCCGTCCGCATCTGCCTGCACGCGCGTGTGGGGATCAAATTCAATTAAAAAACCACGTAAATGGCGAACGCGGATTGAGCAAACACGCTCCATCGAAGGTTAAGCACACGCCAAATTGAAACTGCGAATTGTGTATATACTTCATTTGGCCCCTCGCGAAAGAATAATACTTGAACACAACTTTTTTACAAAGGATACAAAGAAGAAATAGCAGAGATACACGCGATTCGTATGATTTATATTGTTTCTTCAGGCGTACTTTTTCAATTCTTGATAACTTAATAATACGCATGAAGGAGAACTGAACTGAGTCCATGTTTACTCTTCTGTGTATCGTTAACGAAGTGGGCCTGCCGTGCCACCATTTTTCTCCTGCTAAATATGCGCCTAATTCTTTTAATGTGTTTACTTTTACTCTACTTTACTTTACTTTCTCGCTCGAGTCGCGTTCTCTTCGCTTCGGAGTTCGGAGAAAGTGAAATTCATGCAGGGAGCGAGGGTATCAATTAAGAACGCATCCTTTCCCATTTTATCACTGCCCCAGATTCAATTTTGGTCGGCTCGTCGTCTCATTTCTCTTCTCTACCTGCACTGTGTGCCATCGTCTTTCGCCACATTTGCAAATTCCCCGAAATAGATTTTCATCTACCGCTTGAAAGCCTGGCTTCAAAGAAAAGCAGACACGAAGGATCAAATAAGCACAGTACACACGGCACAGCCACAGCGGGATCTGAAACAGGACGAGAACGATACCAAGATGAACTGAACTGAGAAATTCTAAACTCCGAAATACCGAAATTCGGTGAAAGTGTTCTGAGTCTGCTCATTCTATTTATTGACACCATTGTAAAATGAATTCTCAATTCTCGGCAGTTGTCGTCAGTGGCCCGCCCGATGCCGTTGAAAATTGAGCCAGAGAGTTTTCAGACATCCTTCGTACTGGAAGGTTCTTCATTCCAGTAAATGTGTGATGTCTTATTCGTGAGTTATAACTTGTAACGGATTTGTGGCAAAGACAATTGGTTAAATGTCAAATACCCCAAGGCGGCGGTGCCCTCAAGTGTAATTATGGCTACCGGCTCAGGAACTCGGAAGAAATACACCATTTCTTGTGTCTGTTTCTCAAGCCAGCGGCTGGCATGTGAGTGAAGAATATTTCCTCTTGGTTTCGATGTTGTGCTCGTGCTCCGTACTTTGCAAGGCTGAGCTAGGTGTGCTGGACCAGTAAATAAGTCTGGGAATTGTGGATTGAAGGCACAGGCCTAGTGGAATTACGATTACGTAATAACGTGCAATACGAATCAGGAAGGCTTAATTGCTTTTCTGCGTCCTGCGCCTGTACTGCCCTGTCTTTGATGTACGTGTTTCTTTATGCAATGAGTAAATTGGCAAATCGCTTCTTTTCTCTTCGCACAAATGAAATCAGTAGAGAATTAGAGAAGTAGAGATGGTTGGAAAATGATCGGATTCGTACAGCCTGATGGCTAATGCAAAGGGAACGAGCGTAGAAAATTTCCATCTGTGATTGGGAATTGAAAAACGAGCAGGGCGGAGAGCAGTTTCGATTATCTCACAAATGTGATGCTAACTTTCTGCTTCACTCGTTTCAGGCGAACCGCTAAGGGAAATGGAAGCTGCTGATGGTTCAGGCGGAGATGAACGGGAGCAAGGCTACGATGAACAGTGCGCACGAATTGAAGCCTGGCTAGATGAACATCCGGACTTCACCAGCGACTATTTTCTAAGGTTAGTACTTGATAAGCTTGCAAGGATGCATGAAATTAAGCTATGCCAGAAAGGGAACAGTTTACTTGGAAACAAATATCTGAGAAAAATTGTATGGAAACAATCCTCTGGAAAAAAAATTGTTCCCGGACAATTGTTCCGTTTTGATTAATTGAAATACACCTGTTGATTTTTCAATCTTTAGAAAGGCGCCGCGGTCCATGATTGACGCATGGCTGATGTCACACTCTGTAAGCCAACCACCGCAGATTGCTGGAGCAGTGCCGGGCTCGGGCGTTGCCGCACTCATTTCGGCGACGGGGAACATTGCCGCGACTACCGTCATCCGGACTTCACTTGATCAAGTAAGGCTTGGTGGGTTTTAGTGTTAGTGGTCACGGTGCAGTTGTAAAAGCAAAAGCTCCCTGCTCTTGATGAAAGGGCCCTTCGGGGAGAGCGAGCACGTCCGGATCCTCGACGCCTGTCCGCAAAATTTCTGCGCAAGAATTTGAACGTGGTGGACTGATGAAAATGGTGACAACAATTGACGGCACACAAACTTTCCTCACGCCAACTGTTCAAGTGACCGATACATCAGTTTCTTCGATGCAGAGAAAGTCACGAGAAGAGCTGCAGGTAAGAAACTGCATTTCTTCCACTCTACCCATGAAAAAAGAACGAAGCGGAGAGACATGGCCTACTGGGTTTTACAATGGCGAGAATTTTATTTACAACACAAAAAACTAATTTTCACAGTCACTTGAAGAAAAGGAACTTTTATTCGAGCTTGCCAAAGACATCTGTGATGAATTGGACCCCAGACCGCTGGCCCATAAAATTCTACAGCACGTTGGCGTCCTCACGTCTGCGGATCGAGCATCGCTGTTTCTAGTGCAAGTTAGCACGCATACGCAAACTAAAGCCTAAAGCCTAGAATTTTGCATCACTTTCGCTGATTTTCGTGCAGGGAAAGAAAGGTTCGCCCAACCGCTGTCTCGTTTCCACTCTCTTTGACGTGTCTTCGCAAAGCACTTTGGCGGACATGGAGACCAAAGATGAAATTCGAGTTCCTCTCGGGCAAGGAATCGTCGGTTACGTGGCGCAGACGTTGGAGTCAGTCAACATACCGGATGCTTATCAAGTAAATTGATAATTGACGGATCGATCGGGCGTACCGGTCGCCGGTGTGACCGGAGCCGGTGCTTGCTGCATTGCTTGCCACATTCTAATTTTGTCATCGTAAATGTCAATGTCACAGGACGAACGGTTTAACAGAGACGTCGACATCAAGACTGGCTACCGTACGCGCTCGCTCCTGAGCATGCCAATCAAGGACAAGCATGGTGACGTGCTTGGTGTAGCCCAAGTAAGAAGTTTAGTAATTAATCAATCACTTGTCCAATTTTCTGCACTTCATTACTACGATCGCTCTCTTGTATCTTGCATGGACGCAGGTAATTAACAAACGGGACGGAGAAAGCTTCACGACGAAGGATGAGCGCGTCTTTTCCAATTACTTGCAATTCTGCGGAATTGGTCTGGGAAATGCGCAGCTCTACCAGCAGAGCCGTCTCGAAGTAAAACGGACTCAGGTACGCGATCACTGCTGCCTTCATGCTACCGCTCTTCGATGAATTTCTGGTTTCTCTTTGCAGGTTTTGCTTGATTTGGCCAGAATGATATTCGAAGAGCAGAGTACAATCGGTAAATACGGAATACAAATATTTAACGAATATTTGTTTTTCTTTACTAATTGTTGAGTTTGCCGCGTTTGATTTGTAGAGCATATGGTGTACCGGATTCTGACGCATACTCTCTACATAATGCAGTGCCAACGCGCTCAGGTAATATAATAATTAGTTCATAATTTTATCATCAAATTAAATGAGGATTCGTTATATTTCAGATTCTCCTACTTCATGAAGATTCCACCGGAACATTCTCTCGCGTGTTTGACTTGGACGAAAGAGACTTGCAAGACGAGGAAGCCGATGCTCGCAGCAGTCCGTTTGAGGGTCGCTTTCCGATCAACGTCGGAATAACAGGCTACGTCGCGACAACGGGAGAATCTTTGAACCTCACAAACGTGTACGAGGATCAACGATTCGATCCGAGCGTCGATTCAGGAACAGACTTCCGTCACAATGACATTCTTTGCATGCCGATAAGAAACTCGGACTTCCAAGTCATTGGAGTCATACAAGTAAGTCGTAGACTCGAGCCTTACTTGTATTAACCTAAGACTTTGCTCTCCGGTTTAATTATTAACTGCATTGTCCCTCCCGGCTCTCGACTAGCTTATAAACAAACTGGACACTCTTCCATTTTCAACGAGCGATGAGAACTTTCTGGAAGCCTTCGCAATATTCTTTGGAATGGGGCTACACAATTGCCGGTTAGAATTTATCTTCCAATACAATTATATATTCAATATATAATATAACATCTGTGCCAATCTTGGCCCTGTATTTCTTAGATGTTACGAAAAGGCGGTGATAGCGATGGCTAAGCAGAAGGTTACGCTTGAAGTACTCAGCTATCATGCCACAGCGCCAATTGAGGAGGCAGAAGCATTGACGGTACGTACGCTTCAATCCACAAACTTCAAGGCATGGTCTTCAAGGTCGCTGGTGCTAGAGTATAATATTGATCAGTGCTCTAATTCTGGTTTGCTCTAGACTTCCTTGATTCCGTCATCTCAACACTTCCAACTTCACACTTTTGATTTTGATGATGAGCCACTGACAGATGAAGAAACATGCAAAGTAAATATTTTCTCGTCACTGTCGTCACACGCATAAAATGGTAATGTGTTCATATTAATGAAGATTTGTTGGAATAACAGGCCTGCCTGCGCATGTTTTTGGATTTGGATCTGGTCAAGAGATTTCACATTGAATACAATGTTCTTTGTCGATGGCTGCTCTCGGTGAAGAAAAATTATCGCAAGGTCATTTATCATAACTTCCGGCATGCGTTCAACGTAGCCCAGACCATGTTTGCCATTTTGACGGTGAGAAAATATTGCATTACCCTTGGCCCTTAGCAATTTCACAAATTACAGACCACAATTTTATCGTATTAACTTTTTGTACAGAAAACAAAATGGTGGAAGGTGCTCGGGGATATGGAATGCCTTGGGCTCTTGATCGCCTGCCTCTGCCACGATTTGGATCATCGTGGGACAAATAATTCATTTCAAATCAAGTATGATTACAAAGAAATGTCCTCAGAATCGAGCTCGTCTGTTAAACTTCTCTTTCTATTCCGAATTTAGAGCGTCGTCGCCTTTAGCCCAATTGTACTCGACAAGTACTTTGGAAAGACATCACTTGGATCAATGCCTTATGATATTAAATAGCGAGGTACGCGATTAATCGATTAATTGCGCTGCCTCCTTGCACTTCATAACTCTTTATTAAAGGGAAATCAAATTCTCTCACACTTATCACCGGATGAGTATTCCCGAGTGCTGAAAATACTTGAAGACGCAATTCTGGCGACGGATTTGGCTGTTTATTTCAGGTAATTGATTTGCAAACAGAAAGACAGCTCGAAGAAGTACGATTCACGATTGGCGTTTTTCATGATGACTTCTTCATCTTGGAGTGAATTCCCCTGAGAGTGTTCCTGAAAACACTGAAATGCGTTGGAGAGATAATCCGGGAAGTTAGCGATAACTTCTCTGATTGCTTCTCTGACCTTTCCAGTATTTGACGGTGCCTTTCAGTCACGATGAATGAGATAAAAGTTTTCAATCTGAAAATGTTACTCTGCCTGTAAAATTCTACGCATGCGCGGTGAAAGGGACAATTTAACGAGAATCTCCAAACCTGAACTGCTAGGAATCGAGGAGCATTCATGTCACTAGTAGACTCCAATTCGTACAACTGGACACGTGACTCGGATCGAAATCTGCTGAGAGGAATGCTGATGACCACGTGTGACTTGGCGGCGATTACAAAGCCGTGGGAAATGGAGCAAAGGGTAAATTAAACCTAAATCGTTAATCATGCATAGGAAATAGGAATTAGTAATTAACACACTTCACTACGGCAGATCGCCGAACTCGTCGCGAGTGAATTCTTTGAGCAAGGAGACATAGAAAGGGAGAAGCTTAACATGATTCCGATAGTAAGTTTGGAATATTCTCCACAAATCGTTTTTAATACAATTGAGACTCACTTTTTCCTCTGTGTTCAGGATATGATGAACAGAGAAAAGAAGGACCAATTACCCAGCATGCAGGTGGGATTCATCGATTCCATCTGCTATCCCGTTTACGAGGTGAGGCAGTGAAACTGATTAAGGAGCACAGTCAGTGGTCTGTGCAATTAATTCAAACTAAATGCCAAATGTACTTCTGACGCAGACATTCACAAGATTATCACCAAAGTTGTCGCCTCTTCTGGAAGGAGTCAAAACAAATCGCGCAAACTGGTTAAAGAAGATCGAAGAGCAAAATAGTCAAGACAAGCCAAATGAGCAGAGTGATGCTTCTAATTGTTCAAAACCTTCCTAATCTATAATGCTGTTGTGATTTGCCCGTGCCAAAAAGCTTCGTTCGTTCTCATTTCGATTGTGCTTGTGCTAATTGTCCACGTAGGATCTGTGAATCTGTGTACTTGAATGTGATTTAAATTCTTCAGTCATGACAGGCAGGAGCCGAGAAGCCGAAGCCTTCTGCTTTCAGGAATTAACAGAAAACAGTTCCGCATTAATTTTATACGTCTCAGATAGGAGATAATTTTGTCTCTATTGACTTTTGTGATTTTGTTACTCTTGTCCTTGTCACAAATACCTCAGATATTTTACTATTTTTGTGAGCTTAGAGCTTTAGCTTAGCATGAAGACTGTACATTACGTTACGTGAGATTTCATCGTCATTGCCAATAGGCGTAAATGAGTAAATGAAGGTTTTAAAATGATAGATTTACTTTTATTTCGTCATCATGAATAGCAATGTATCAATTTTCACTAAGAATTTGGAAAGGAAATCAATGTCGTGCAGTCTCTTGAAGTTGTTACTTCATTCGTCGAATCGCCTTTTTAATTTTGCGTTCCCCGGTTGGCTGTGCGCCCCTGAAAAAGCAAACACAAATATAAACATGGGATTCTACAAAACTGCAGTCGCATGACGCATCCCTTCTCTTATGAGACAATCTCTTGATGTGCTTACAAAGTAAAAAGTGCTGGAGTTCCTGTGCCTGGTTGGGGAAGTTGTGGCAATCCGAAAGCTGGCGGCTGCGCCACGCCGCCGAAATTATTTGCAGGTGCGTTGAACATTGGTGTCGGAGCCGGAGTTGCGCCAAAATTATTCGCAGTCGTACCAAACATTGGGGTCGGAGCTGCATTTGCATTTGCACCGAAAGATGGCCTAAAACAAGTCAGATCGTTAGTGCGCGTTCGTACAAACACCAAAGAGTTAACTTTAACCAAACTTACGTTGGAATTGTCGATGGTTGTCCAAACATAGCACTTGCAGGAATTGTAGGGATAGAGCTAAGTTGTGGCTTGAATCCGCCGTTTCCTGAACTCTGCTGTCCCGCATTCTGTTGTCCAAAAACAAAGAGACCGCCGTTTCCTGCAGTTGATGTCCCTGAGGGTTGCCCAAACTGAAAAGCTGCTGGAACCGAAGGCGGTGATGCAAACGCTGGTTGCGAGACGGTGGAAGGCGTAGAGGAGGCGGAGAAGCCGAGAGCCGGTGTAGGCTGTGATCCAAAGATCGATGACTGCGTGGTAGTTGTGCCAAACGAGGGCGAGGTCACGCTCGTTACTGCCGGTGCCAATGCTCCAAAGATCGAAGGAGTCGTGGTTTGTGGGGTGAAGGAGAAGTTGAATGGTTTTGTAGTAGGCACAGTCACAGAGGAAGTTGGTGTACTGGTAGTTGTGGGCAGTAAAAACACAGGAGTTGGCGCTGGAGCCGAAGTTGTAGGAACTTGGGCTGGCGTTGGCTTCATAAATGCTGCTCCTCCGAATGAAGCTGAACCGCTGCTAGTGGGAGCGGTACTGCCACCATCAGGGCGATCTTCATTTTGTCTCTTTAACGCTTCGAGAAAACTGCCAGTCTTCATTTCCGATTGAGGTGGAGCGGCTGTTTCCGCCGTCGGCTTTGTTTTCAGTTTAGGTTCTCCTGGATTGAACAAGAAGGTTTCCGCCTTTCGTTTCTCACCAGGTGAAGCTTTCTCGCCCGACGTATTAAAATTGAATGTGGGAGCTGGAGTTGGAGTGGACGTTGCCGCCGGTGATGTAAACTGTGGAAATTGTGGTGCAGCCGGAGAGCTGACAGATGAAGTACTTGAAGGGATAGCTGTAGTTGCTGCAGTTGTGGTAGGAAGATTGATATTCGGACTCAGTGCACTTGCAGGGGAAGGTGCAGCGGTAGCAAAAGTAGGAGCAGCCGCAGTGGTTGGGGTTTGAGTCGGAGTCGAAAATGGTGTTGCCAACTGTGACACGAAAGGTTTGGGTGCTGGCTCTTTAACAACATTTTCATCTTTCAAACCGTAATAAGGTTCAAATGAGAAGTCCTTTTTGGTATTTCCAGCGTCTGCTTTGACAGGAGTCGATTCATCAAGATTTGGCTTCACAGCATCACAGCCTGTACAAAACAAGCATAAGTTTGTGAATAATTCGAGTCGAGTGAAACTCAAAAATACGACATTTATGTCTTACCTCTGCATTTTAACTGAGATACAGGGGTACTTTCGTCATTACAGATGTTACAGCGCCAGGTTTTTTCTTCCAAATTTGACGTTGCGGGTTTATCACTGGTAACTGTCGGTTTCGCGGGAGTCATACCGAATCTGAAGCCGGAGAGGGGTTGCACTTTGATCGACGCCGGCCCGAGCGCTTTCTCTTCATCCCCAGCAGACACTCCAAATGTACGTCCTTGAGTTTGAGTGGATGAATTTTGATTTGGATTCGGCTCCTTCTTTGCCTCCGGTTGGGGTTCTGTGCCGCCGCTTCCGGTAGTTGTTTTGGACGAGTCTGCTTGTGGTTGCGCCTGCGCGTTTTTACTCGCATCGGTAGAAACTTCACTCGTAAAAGTCGACGTCGCTGTCACATTAAACCCAAACTTAAAATCAGCCAGAACAGGTTTTTTCGCTTCGTCCGTGCTCTTCCCTCCGACTCCAAACTTGAAATTAGTCATTTCTGTTTTGCTTGCGGTATTGCCAGCCGCTGGAGCGCCGAACCCAAATTTGAAGTCCGCCAATGGTTTCTTCACCTCGTTGCTGTTTGCCGATGCTTGGCCATTTGCCTCACCTTTACTTCTTTTCGGATTACTTTCACCACAGCAGACACAACTTTCGTCAGTCATTTTGCAAACGACCATGCAAGTTGGGCATTCCCACCTAAAGCATTGAAGAGTTAATATCAATTATCTGAATGAATTGATTATGCGATCATGTTTATAATCTTACGTCGTCGCTTCCGGGACCTCCGCCTCAGTTTTATTTGGATTCTTTTCTCCACAACAAACGCAACTATGAACTTTCGCCAAGTTATACACCATACAGCTTGGGCATTCCCATCTGGTCACGTCAAGTAATCATTAGGGATGAGTTCCAATTAGTATTAGTATTAATTCAAATCTTAATCATCTTAGCCCAATAGTTTAATTTGTATCTTACTTTTCATCTTGGGCAACAGTGGCAGGTTTATCTTGGCTTCCGTTAACCTTTATCTCCTCCTTGCTTGTCACAGGTGAATTTGAAGTTAAATCAGGTTTCGCAACAATTGCTGAAAGCTGACCCGACAATGGCTTTGTTGAATCTACATTATCTGAAATCAGTAAAAGAAATGAATGGGCCGAAAGAATGGAAATACTAAATAGCTGCAAATACAACTACAATTAAGACGACAAAACTGAAGCCACAACGCCACCAGTCACTTGCCTTTTTTGTAGAGTTTAAGTAAACTGGAAATATCTAGATTCTTCTTTTCCATATGTCTGACACCTCGAGCGATGCCATCAAAGGACCAAGCCTCGGAAAACTCGAATTCAGTGTCATGTTCTGCTGATAACTCCAAAGTATGTCTAAATTGTGACCAGAAATAGAAGCCCTCCTTTCAATCAAGCAATTTATCATCTAAAGCTTTACTGATGGTTGATGCAATTACCGATTTGTTTCGAAAGTATTATTCATTCTTGGCGCTTTGAGTGGAGGTAGGCTACTCTGCGGGCTGATTTCTAATGGACTAATCCGTGTCGGAGGACCACTTCCAGGTTGACCGGGTTCCTTCCGTTTTAAAGTTGACATTTCAGGTCTCAGAGATTCTGAGTTGAGTCAAAGTAAATCAAATAGTTGAGAACTGACCAAATATCAAATAATCAAAGATCAAGAACTTACTAATACTGTCCATAGCCACCTTCTCTTTATTAACAATAGGGGTTTCCACAGTTCGTAAAGTTTTTACAATCCTCTGCGCTGTGGATGTCAATTCTGGTTCCCCCGATACATTCTGTAGTCAAACAACAAAATAACCAATCGATAAATTTTAAGGTTCAAGGTCGAATTAACAAAAAGTAGTTAAGTAATTAAAAGTAATGCGTTTGTGACTGTGACTATGCACATCGACAACCGGGGATACCACATCGGGAGGACATGGATAGGCCAATGACGGTATTGACGCATATAAACCGAAGAAATTACCTCAGAAACTTTTTTAGTTCCAAGCATAAGTGATTTTCCGCCACTTCCTCCAATGGTACTCGTATTACCAAAATATCTGTTTGAAATGTATGTTCTGTCCAATGAGCCCAAACAGTTTGGCCTGGAGTACATCGAACTTCGATGGGCCCGCAAGGAAGACTGGCATAGATACAAATATTAACAATTAACATGCATATAACTCTTTGTTTTTTCTTCCGCTGGTTCTTACCGTTCTAACTGGTCCAAATGATGAAGATGTGTTTGCCCAGCCGTTAGACAGCGAGTGTGACAAATTCAACGAATTGTTGTTACTTGTGTCGGGGGAGTCCAAATTTCGCATTTCACTACCTGAAATAATTACAGGGAGCTAGGTTAATACTTGAGGTCGAGGAACCTTCCGTCTGGTGTCAAACTCACTGCGTCTCGAATCTCTCGAACGCTGGAGGAGTGCTGCCGCCAGCGCTGAACTTGACGTCGACGGCTGTGGCTCGGCAGATTTTCCAAATGAGTCCATGATTGCGATGCGATGGAGTATCACGCTCTATTTACAGCCCATTAAAGTTTTGACCAACCAGATTATGAAGTTAATATTGCCAAATGCAACAAACTTGATAGAAGATAAAGATAAAAATTAATGTTCTCCACTCGTCACGTCACTGACTACGGACTGCAATTTTATAACTCAGCAGCTATGCGCACGAGGGAAAACGAAGCAGTTTTAATTTAGAAGGAGTCCGGCTTGGACTCAGCGTGCAAGGATAAGACCAGTCAAGGCCATCGCTGCATGCATTGTGCGCAGTTGAATGCGGGCAAATTGTGTGCTCGTCTCGTAAGCCAACTTATACCGTCCTCTCAAGAACAAAGAACATTCATTCAGCGTCCGTGCAATCCAAGCCTATTTGACAGAATTGGGATTAATTTTATTCTTCGAAGTGAAAACAACTAAACAACCGTAAAAATCAATAATGAATCAGGTAGGTTTTATTCTGTAAGTTTTGTGCCTTGTACGATAAATGCATCGTCTAATTAATTAAAGACAGCTTTAACATAAGGCTAAGGCATAAAATGGTTCCATGCGATTTTATCCCGGACGATAATTGAGGCGACGAGCTGGAAGAAGAGTTATTCGCAGATGAGCTGTTGAAAAAGTTCGAATTCAGCTCCGTCTTCGTTTCGACTGCTTCGTCAATTAAAGTGCTGATGGTCGTGAATCCTTCCGCTCCAGGACCTTCAGTAATTCCCTGCTCGGAATCTTAATTAGTGTGATAATATGTTAGACAAATTAACACTACGTAAATTAAGTGCTTGAGTGACGACTTGCCATCGCTCACGTCCATTTCAACGATTCTGCAGTGCTTCTGCAAGCAGTCGCCTTTGCCATCAGCCGCCGGTGTGGAGCAGCCAGTCCCGTTGAAATGCTGCGTCTCCTCACATATTTGAAAGTAGTCCAAGTAGGCAGTCGAAGAATTCTCTGCAGTGGACTTGATGCATTCAAGATACTCCAGGCACTGTCCAGCAATTGCGTACATTCCTTCTCCAGGACAATGATGGTTGTCTGAATCGATGCTCATGTACTGCAACTGAAAATTGTGACACAGTTGAGGACCGTCTCCAACTGAATTGAAGAATGTGTGACTTGTAGCTGCTTAATAGCATCTAACTGGCATGGCTTACCTTGGCACAACCTTCACCTTCGTAAGTCTTTAACTTCGATGCACCGCCGGCACTGTCACTGGCCGCGAAACAGTGCCTCAGGTTCGTGAACAGAATGAGCACAATCAGGAAACTCAACGCAGCAATGCTACCGTACTTGTTAACGTCGAATCCGCGCCCCATTGCGATATTTGTGGAAGAACCGAAATCAGCTCAGAATCGAATGTGGGTGCTGACGGACTGCTTCAGCAGGGGAAGTTCATTGCTACAAGACTTGGATGGAATCAACTACTCTATGTAGCAATTTTTCTATACGCGAAATGGCTAATTATCTGAGTTTACAAGTGACAGAATTGACTGCAATCTGGATACTGGCAAAAATAGTTGCGATACGTAGCCGGGTAAAAAAACAGCATCGAAGAAGAATTCCGCTTGAAGTCGTGAAGAAGAGGAGAGAACTTATGCGTTATCTGATAGATAAAAGGTACGCAATATTCGGAATGTATTGATAAAATTGCACACTGATTTGCGAATTTCGAATTCTTAAGTGCGTTGTACGCAGTAAAAAGTGAGTATGAAATACTCTTCATCACGTCGCCAGTCGTCTGCAGATGATTTCTTTTATCTTCTCATCATTTCTCAAATATGAGCACAGGTAAAAGGGAAAAGTGTTTGTGCGTGCACCGCAGCCGTAATCACCTTTGAATTCATATTTGATTAGTCTTTGTGTTTGCATTTGTATATGCGTTCGCGAATTTCTATTTTTGGACTGCTGCACTGCTGTGAGCCGGTTCTTCATTGTTGAAGCTTGTTATTAAACAGAGCCCAGCGGAAATATTGCATGTAAGTCACGCAAATGGTAAATGCGTTACGCAGTGATTTTCCATTGAAGATTTTGCAATGACACGAAGAGTTGGCGACTGTGACTGCGACTGGCGAAAGAGATGAAAGTTGGACGGCTTGAACCTTTATTTAATTAACTTAATGCCTAATACAGAATACAAAATCAGAATCATTAATTTGCCGACGCCGACACTTGCATGTCTCGACTTCGGCCGTCTTAAAACGCTGACACCAGCCACAAAAGTGCAGCAATCATTTGAGGTAACACATTCAGCATCAGCACATTGGAGCCTCCGTTTTTCACAACCTTCCGCTTCCCGTGACTGTGCCCATGTCCGTGTCCATGACCATGGCTATGATGATGGTGGTCGTCCTGACCTCGCTCAGGCTTCGGAGGCGTCGATGTCGACGTCGATGGGTGGATGCCCGACTGCGACTCGGGCGTGGTTTCTTGAATGTCTTCAGGTTTGAACTTGGACTTGTACACTCCAGGCTGATGGAATGGTGCTCCAGGATCATCGCCAAGCATCACGTCGTTCTCGTCTGTACTTGTAGTGTTATCGCACCCTATTTCGCTGTAATTGGTCGCATTTGTGACGTTGGCCGTGCCCAAATCCAAATCTTCCACAGTCGGAACATTCGAGAAATCTGCACAAGGCAAATGCACGAACTGGAACAAAGTCACTGGGTATTATACCGACCATTTTAATGATTTTTCTTACCACCGAGGACCGGACACAAAATCAAAGGACAATCTTTCTCCGTCAAATTCTTTTGTACGCAATCCACGCCATCGAAGTGTGTACCCTCAGGGCACCGCACCTTCACCAACAAATATCGTTCAGTATCATCGCTATCGCTGGTTCCATCACCATGCGCTTGGATGAGGGCATGAACGCATTCGTAGTAGAATGCACAACTGTCCTTCAGTGGAAACTTTCCGGGTCCGTCACAATGAAGATCTTGATGAATGACATTTACCTTTAAAACAAGCCAAAACGATTAGTAGCACTCCTTTGCACGTAGCATGTGCATAGCATATGTTGAGTGAAACAAGCTTACCTGCGAGCAATTCATCGACCCTGCACTTATTTCGCCACCAAACGCTGAGATAACGATTGTTAACTCAAGAAAAGTGATTTTTGATAGAAGAATTGCTTGGATTTGCATATTGTGGCTTGAAGTGTCGTCTATTGGAAACTACAAATACCTTCACAAGCTTCGTTTCGTGCACTCGCAACTCCTGCTGCCAATTAGATTTAAAGTCAAGCATGTTGAGACGACCGATTGATTCAGCAACTCCGGAAGATAAGCAGGAAAATGCAGAAAATGTGCACATTTTGGAAATTCCATGCCCATACATAATCCGTGGTCTGGCCTAACCTTCACGGCTTCACTTCACACGTCACGTCAGTCTGCACCTCAGCCAACTCAGCACGGAAACATTCAATCAGAAACGAAACGACTTTCAAATTTCCAAAGGAAATTTGCGACCAATTTCTTCGAATTGTAGTGGGGTGAGTCAGCCATTAAGTTAACACTGCGCTCGAGCTCAAGCAATTAACGATTCAATCCACTAAACTAACCTGAGACAGCCTGCGATAGCAATTTAGGTGATTGCCCGTAAAAAGTGTTGAGTAAATCACAAACGCTGTTTAAGTAAAAAGTATAGTGACTACATAAAGAATTATTACAAACGTAGGAAGGCTTGGTTGTTCGATTTAATACAAATGCCAAATCAAAGCACCCAAAAGTAAAATAAATTGACCGACATTCCCAAGAGGCAGATGACCCGACGCAGAATTGCGTCCGCGTCCATGATGAGCCGTAGACGCTCCCTGCTCCGGTGCCAAGGGTTCATCGTCGTAATGCGGGGTAACGGGTTGCGCCTCCGGAACAGGTGGTTCGTAAAGTTCCGTTGACGTCGATGGAGGCGCGTGATGTCCATGCCCATGCCCGTGCTTTCTGTCTTTGTCCATGCGAACAGGTGGCACCAGCAACGGGACTTTGTGAGCAGGATAGTATTCACCTTTGCTGATTCCGGGAGTGGGTTGTGGTTGTGGCGTTTGTGGCGGAGTCTGTGGCCAGTACATTCGTGTTGGTTCCTTCCCGTAGTTAGGATCCACACCGGGAGGGGGAACCGGTGGTTCGTAGAATTTGTTGTCCTGACCTTGCTCGCGGAGTCCACCATATCCTGTTACAGGTCTAGGTGTCACCGTTGTCGGTTTTACAGGGACGTAGAAGCCATACTTTCCTCCTGCGCCTGTGTTTGGCAGATTTAGCCTGGGTTTACATTTCTGGACTGGTCCAAACTCAAGATCTTCATCTGGCGGCGGGCAGAGTGGGTCAGGATCTTTCGTAGATGGTCTGTCAGGAATTACCGGAAACACAAACCTATTTTGGAATGTGCCCGTGTCCGGCTTTGGTTGTGCTTTGTCTTCAGTCGTGTCTATCAAAATAAAATACGGCAACCTGCTTGGAAGGTTCCAAGATTCTAACCACTCGCACGCGTTTAGAAGCTTACCGCAGTAAATCTGTGGGCAGTAATCCTCTTTGAATGTCGTCTGCAACCGTAAATCCTCACATTGATTTGAGACAGGAGAAAATATTGTGCCCACCGCACAAGCCATCTCCAGAGGCTGAGTTCTACCAGACCGAAACCGAAAACACCTTAGATGTCTTGTGCATGAACCCTTCACCGGATGCAGCGAGTTGGGAATTTGACACGAGTCTTTAGAGTCCAAATACTGTAGCTACAAAAACAAATGGAAAACTATCGATCAGTCAATCGCACTAGTGCACAATTTAACATTCGATGAAATCGAACGATACTTATAGTTTTCGTCTCTCCTTGTATCGGAAATGCCTATCATGCTGCTTACCAAGTCGCAGTACGGTTTTAGCAATGGTGGGATCTCATCGACTGAGTTGTAGGTGGAGAAGACTCGTGGTGGAGGCGCATAAGGAGTGAATTTGGGGAAATCGAAGTTTCTGTGTGAAATGAAAGTATCCTGCCGAGTTCTGCGCGACAGACTGCCATAAGAATGCCCAGCAACTCCGACTCCGGCACCGTTGAGAATCGCGAAGACAAGCAGAAGTATGGGCAGCATTGTGCCCAGCTCCGAATCCAGTAGCGTAATCAGAGTTCAATACATTTTACTTTATCAGCAGCCCCAGCAATTGTGTTAAAATACGTCAACTGCTCTTATTCTTTCACACAGCAAGTTCCAACAGGCTCGGTCGGTCAACGGAAGTGGAATCAGAAGAAGCAGGACATCACCTTCTCACAGTCGCCACACGAAAACAGTCCAAGTCCATTTTCCTTAAGAGGCGAGAGTTCAAGCTGACCCCAAACTCAAAACCACAACAAATTCACCCCACCGCAGCAGCGCAGTCGGCGCAGTGGCAGTGAGTAATTAACCAACGTCACACTCATTTTCATTTTATTAATGTTTTAAGCAAGAAGGAAATTACTAATTACCGAGTTATACATTGCTTAATTAATAAGTAGCATAATTTTTTGTCACAAAAACACAACACACGAGGCAATGACAATGACACGGCGCGGGCGTGAGTAAATCAGTCTCATTTTGTACTACTTACGCTTTGGGGTACGATTATTGCATAGAAAAGTTGCTGGCCACAATTGCTTGGGTTCATACACTATGACCTATGTAAAATACTACGTTAGATTCTAATTTTATTGGCGTATCTAAATTCTAAATGCGGTCATTAAAAAGAGTTGGTCCCAATAAAGGAACCTTTGCGAGGAACGAACATTGGAATTTGGAATAATATCCTATCAACTGCCCATGGAAAATATATAAAATATATGGAAGAACAGAAAGACAGACTTGAAGAGTCAACAGTAAAGACGGGTAAGAAGGTTGACAGTTGATAATGAACGAAAAGATAACAAGCAAAGTTCTAAAAATTCGCGAATCTTATTCTAATTTTGCATTGTTCCGTAAGTTCTCATAATTGAGCTTTTGACTATTGAGCAAATCACAAGCTTCTGAAGCGTAGTTCGTATTCTAAATGGCTCGTATTTTAAGCCACCTCAAAAGTACTGAAATTCCTCCGCAAATTCACCACTCCACAGAAATACTTACTTTCTTCCCCAAAAGATTCTTTGACCGTCCCAAAATCCAACTTGACCGCATTTTAAAAATTGACCACATTATTTGACATTGGTCATAAAGATATATATTTATT
>WIXG01000717.1:0-25086 GCA_009869945.1 Mesaphorura yosii
AAAATAGGAAGACCAACGCAAGAAAACTCTACGAGAAGCGCTTAGCTGGAGGAAAGTCAGAGTATGCCGTGTCATTGGATGAGGCGTTATTTTTCATGCAAGACATGAAGGCACGCGCAAAATATGCTACACAAAGACACGCAGTGAACTCAACAAGTATGTACACCAGAAGAAAGAAAAGTTTTCAGAGAAGTTAATGGTAATTGGTGCGATGAGCGGCCGAGGCATCATTCCCTTGATCCCAGTCCGAACCAATGCCAAGATTAATTCAAAGTACTATGTGGACAACGTTTTGAAGCAGATTTTTGAAGACGAGGTGCCGAAACTTTATCCTGGCGAGACATCAAAAGTATTTGTCCACCACGATGCTGCTTCATCCCATACCGCTCGGTTCACTCAGCAGTACGCTGCAACTTTGAAAGAAAAAACCGGAATAACTCTCATTGCCAATGAAAAAATACCAGTGAAGAGCCCTGGCGCTAGTCCGATGGACTTCTTTGGATTTGGATGGTTAAAGCAGCACATACACAAACGGCGGGCAAAAACAATGCCGGGACTTTGGAAAATTTTGAATGAAGAGTGGAACTCCGTGACTCCTGAAATGTGCCATAAAGTATTCGACAGTTGGAAAAGGAGACTTCGAGCTATCGCAAGGAATCATGGAGAACATATTGAGAACACGATAATCATTCATCGTCGCAAAATCAAGGCGTAGAAATGTAAAACCAAACTGTTCACATAATGTCCTAACACCCTCTGTAACACAGGACGTAGGAGTAACCTCTGCCTCTCAGTCATGAAATTCAACAATTCTCATGTATTCATGTCAACAATGCTCATGTGCGATGTCTACTAGCAAGTAAACTGAGTAAAGGACTGAAGGATCAACAGTACCAATAAGCGAGACCAAAGCAAAGCAGAGCAAAACACAAGCAGGAAAATGAGACAAGTTAATTCGAATTCTCGCATCATAATTGCCGTGCAGTCGTTAATTGTACACTTGCTCAATGATCTGACTGAAGAGCAACAAAAAGCATGGAAATAAAAGAATTACAAGGCCGCCGTGACTTTTTATGTGAAATCGCGTTGTTTCTTGCTTGAGTTGAGTCCAGCGACGAGCACCTGACACAAAGCAATAAATTCTGACCAGACGCACAGGCTGGCGACGAAATCCCGACTTGTGATTTGCAAATTGCAATGTCACCTTCTCCTTTTAATTAGTGCTCTGTGCTTGTTGTTCGCAACTCGCATTTAACTCTTCAGTCACAAATCACTGTGCTCAGGCGGCACTTTGGCGCTGGCATGTTACTTGTTGCACATTTTCTTGCCAGTCTGGTTTGTGGCATTTTCACGTGTTACCCACATTACGAAGAGCCGTTTGATCCTCTCCATTTGGCACGCCGAGCAGGCAAGCAATTCGATGACCCAGAACCAAATCCAGTCGTCCAGACGAAGAGTGGAGCCGTCCGGGGTTACGTGACTCACACGATTCTCGGGAGGCCGATTTACACGTTCGAGGGGATTCCATACGGAGAGAACACTGCTGGGCACAATCGATTTAGAGTACAGTGATTGACTCCTTCTTGCTTTTAACTTTTGTTACAACCTTCAGCTGACTTTTGACTTGTTTCGCGTCTTTTCAGAGTCCGGTCCCCAAACGTCATTGGCGTGGAGTTCGAGATGCGATGAAACCCGGCTCGCCCTGCCTCCAGCTGCATACACTCCGTTTTGGATCGCTGATCGGTCGTGAAGATTGCCTGTTCCTGAATATTTACACCGTCCAACTTCCAAATGCTCGACATGGCCGTGACGCCAACCATCAGCATCAAGCACTGCCCGTCGTCGTATGGCTTCATGGCGGCGGATTTCATTTTGGTGCTGGGGACGAGTACGGACCGGCATATCTCCTCGACCACGACATGATTCTAGTCACTTTTAACTACCGGCTTGGAATTTATGGTACGCTGATTGTGCATGGCATAATAACACTGTAACACTTTACACTATCCGAACGCATGGTAAATTAATTTGCTGATCTGGAACTTATAGGATTCTTGAGTACTCTGGACCATTCCAGCCCCGGAAACTTTGGACTTAAAGACCAGGTTCTTGCTTTAAAGTGGATTCATGAGAATATTCAAAGTTTTGGTGGAAACTCTTCGCTGATCACACTGATGGGACAGTCAGCTGGAGGAAGTAAGTGAGGAATTTCGTATGAATGATAAAATTGGTCATTGTCATTGTGCGAATTTGTTGCTTCATAGGTGCTACGCACTTGCATATGATCTCAAAGAAATCCAGACCCTACTTCAGTGCTGGAATCGCATTTAGTGGAGTTGGACTCAGTTCATGGGCCGTGCTAAAAGAAAGGCACGTTCGCACGATGAACTCGAAACTAGCCAATAGTACAAAATGCCCGCTGACACCCAGTTCAAGATTCATTTCGTGTCTGCGATCGATGGAACCCAACGACCTGGCACGACGCGAGGCATTTCTTTCAGATTGGCTGCAGTGGCCTGTGATACTTTTGGGGCCGGTCGTCGAGCCACTCAGTCCAGGCGCATTCTTAACGCAGTCTCCGAAGGACGCGTACAAGCATGGAGACGTCGCCAAGTATCCTTTAATTTTGTCCATGACTGCTGACGAGGGAGATCAAGCAACGATTTGTAAGCTCAAGTTCATTTCCCCAATTAATTAGTTGGGCAAGAGCTAACACTAAAACTATTGTTTTACTCTATTGTAGTCCTCGACGGCCTCTTCTTGTTCAGGCGGTTTGCACTGATGTGGGAGCAAAGAGCGCCGCTTTTCCTCGACTTCAAGTACCTGATCCCGCCAGAGAAGTACCACGGAATCACGCAACGCGTATCAAAGTTCTACTTTGGCAGTCGCGGCCCCACAAGCGTCAACTCACGCGTCTACGGAAGGGTAATTAATTAATTACATAATTAACAACCAGCACAACTACGAAGTCCAGTGACCAGAACGTTAATCCGTGAACTGATTGTGCAGATGACAACCGACGCCCTGTTTTACCTGCCCTTTCACAAATCAATTCAAGCTCACTCCCGAATCGCGCCAACGTACGCGACGATATTCGGATTCAAAGGCACGTATGGGTTTGGCTCA
The DNA here is from genome assembly GCA_009869945.1 of Mesaphorura yosii. Lineage (NCBI taxonomy): Eukaryota > Metazoa > Arthropoda > Collembola > Poduromorpha > Tullbergiidae > Mesaphorura > Mesaphorura yosii. Next base: position 3,127 of record WIXG01000717.1, read on the forward strand.
CTCTTTGGGTACCAGCAGAGCGATTACGGAGTAGCGCACACGGACGATATTTGGTTTTACCTCAACAGCACGACATACTTACCTGGTTTCAGGACGACGGATCCAGATTATGAGATGGTCAAATTCATGACAAATTGGATCTATCAGTTTGCCACCACGAGGTAATGTTCACTTACACAAGCCACAAGATTCTTGGGATTGGAACCGTGACTAATTTTTTTGCGGTTGGTTGCACGCAGGACTCCGGTTTTGGTTGCAGGAAATACAACGTCAAACATTTGGAAGCCGATTCAGGACCCAAATCAAATCCACGTCCTGAGCGTCAAGGATACAGTTCGATATATTGCTGAGCCGCGGGTTTCAGTTCTGAAGTTCTGGGAGTCACTTGAAGTATACGATTAGATTAAACTCAGGCCTGAAAAGCTGCAGTACTCATGAATACAGGTTTCGTATGAAGAATCGTCATTTCCAAATCTTCAGCCCATAGATTCAATTATTTCTTGAGCGTAGTGCACCTTCATACGGGAACAGCAAGAAAACAAATACCAGACGCCAGACGATGAAGCCAGCTGTTCACTAATCGAGTTCAGCGATTGTGAATCAACATCAGAGCAATCACAATTACCAGTCACAGCTCGATTTTATTGCAACGACATAGACATTGCCGAATTAAGCATTTATGTCAAGAAAGCAAAACAACTTCATCCATGCACTCATTTCTCATTTGCGGCCTGGAACATTCACTCCGCCTTGGTTGCCTGACGGTTTATTGGTCCCAATTGGAAGTTTGATTCCTCCGACTGCAAATGAAAACGCGAGGAAACGTACGCATTCATGCATATTCGACCGAGTCATTTAGCTCTAAATGTGAAACGCCTTACCGTCTGCGTTTACGTTAGCCTGGTTGTTTGGCTTATTGTTCTTTCTCTCCTCGTAAGAGGCATCGTCGAAGTCATTAACCTCCTCACTCTCATCAACTCCACTTCCGTTGCCCACTTGCTCGTGCTCCTGAAGCCACCAAACGGTTAATGGTAGAAGAAAAAACTAACTGGGCCTAGACTTACGTTCTCTTCATTTGCTGGACGTCCAGTGACTGCGGCAGCACAAAACGCTGCCAGCATGGTGACTAAAACCAAAAATTTGAAGGCACTTGACATATTGATACAGGCTGCGAACAAAGAAAAATATTGGCTTGCAATCGGAGGGATTCTCCTCTGAGTCGATTGTGAATTAAACTAAACATCCTTTTGTAGTTGCACAGGTCTATTTATCAGTGAAAAAGCGTGCCACTTAAAATTGAATGCCTGGCTCATTGAATTCCACGTGCGATGAAATAACGTATTTTATAAACGATGTGCGCATAGACACGGAAGGTTGTTTTCACTGAATCGGCATAGTTTTAATTGAAGTGACATGCGAATCATTTTCGCACAAGGGCGGCACAGTGTCCTGAATTTTTTCAGGCTCCCGGCTCGTGAGCGTACAAATGAAAGTGCTCTACGTTGAGATATTTGACGTTTGGCGTCTCCACATTTAGTAAATTAAATTAATAACTAAAGGAATTAATTTTCAAATATCGGCGAGATGTTACATGAAAGTAGTGCAGCATTTTTATTGCTCAATTCAGTTGACAATTGACTTTATGAATGCGGGGGTTGTAATCGTCGTTCTATAGTTGATACCACTTAACGCCAGGTGGGAAGCACGTTCACGCCATGTTGGTTCCCAGCCTCGCTGTTGTTTCCAATTGGAGCAGTGATACTTCCGACTGCAAGCGAACAAATTGTAATAACCTTCCGAATGTAAGCAGTATTGCAAAATTGCTCCTTCCTTACCACCGACGTTTGCGTTGATCTGGCTGTTTGGCTGGTTGTTGGTGCTCGTGTTGTTCTTCTTCTTCTTTCCTTTTCTGGAATCATCTGTCCAGTCGTCGTCATACTCGTCGTCTTCGAAGTCTTCCTCTGTATCAGGCTCCTGAAATTGCAATTAATTGCAGGAAACAGCGAGGACGGAAGGCGGTTTGAAAAATTCCATGGCAATGCTTACTTCGTCCTCGTCAACTTGCACGGCAAGCACGGCGAGCATCGCGAGTGACGCCAGTAGCAAGAATTTCAAGTAGACCGGCATTATATATGAATACGTGGGAATGCCTGTTTGGAATCCGGCCGTATTTATTTCACAATATAACAACGATAAATGATAACGTTTCAGCGGCTGGAAGAAAACGTCTAAATCTCGCAGCACATTTGGCACTCTATAAATACAGACATTTGAAAGGTAGCTCCACATTGCTCACGAACTGAATTAGATCGTTGTTGCCAATTCGCAATTTAAATGGGAATCTCAAAGCATCAAGATTGAGCCAAGCAAATCGACAATCAAGATTAAATTCAGATTCAGGTCAACATTTGCTTACTTTTGAAATTTAGAACACAGAGATGCGAGTTTATGATTGACTTCATGACTTGTGATTGATTCATGAAGAAAAACAAATTTTAGTTTCTAAATCTCAATTGACACTTATGTAATTGAAATGTCAATCTTTGCCTACCGGAGCGTCCTCCTTCAGGTCACAAAGGTGAAAGTGTAAAGCACGCGCGGATGTGCTATGAAAATATGCCTGGCAGAATTTAAGGATTATGCATTTTGATTCTGATTTATGGATTATTATTCAGAAACCAAGAAGAGATTCTGGCCAAGATTGGCCTGCAATTTTATTCAAGGACAAACAATTTGTCACATTCTATATTTTCATTGCATGGTCCCGTAGTGTTTAGAACTCGCCTTTAAGGGCCTTAGCCTGTAGGCTTCACGTTCACACCCCCCTGATTCCCAGCCGGACCATTTGCTCCAATTGGAGCGGTGACGCCCAACGCTGTCGATTAGCACACAATTTAAATTAAGTTCAGGTCCATGCATTTATAGAAATTCTGACTAACCGCTGACATTCGCGTTGACTTGATTATTTGGCTGGTTATTGTCTCCCTTTCGTCTCATCCCGTGTGCAGATTCCTGAAGACAAAAATTGTTGAATGAAAAACAAAGCAAAAATCATACGCAAAACCTACCGATCCGCTAACAATATCCTGGCCTGAAATCGGGGCTGCGGAAGCATTCTCAATCAACGCACACAAGAACATGAATGCAAAAACTGTAATGAGGGCCTTTGATCCTAAAACCATTTTTGCCAATAAGCTCTTGTCACACAGAATACCGTACAAAATCCACAATACAACTGAAAGTGAGAATACAAGTAAAGCAGCGACTTGAACTGAGATCACCTGTGTTTTTATTCGGTCGCCTAAATTCGTATTACATATGGAATATGGAAGATCTTGGATCGATTCAGAAACTTGATGAATACTGATTCAGATGTCAATCACAGTAAAAGAAAACGGCCCCATTGTTAATCTGGAAATTGACATGTTTTCGAACCTCTTGTGACCTACTTGTTCCGTGTCACACACACGCGGTTATATACGGCTTGAAAATTTGCTGATTGCGATTGCTAATTTGCATTGTCGGCGTCGACTCATTGCAACACTGCAAGGATCAGCCCAGAAGAGATATGATATCAACATAATCATCAAAATTGAAGGCGTACTGCAACCTCTCATCTGTCATCACTTTCATCACGCGTGCGCCAAGTTCACCATTAACACGCTCTGCTCAGATTGGCACATTGACACAAAGACAGGTGATCTTCTTGATGCTGAACTTAACAAAGGACGGCCGACGCAATGCAAACAAGTTCTACGGCCAGCGATCGTGAATCGTGAATGAATTTCCCTGCTCATAAACCGAGCTACAAGGACGCCAAGCCAAGCGCAAGTTCGCTCAGCTCAAAGCAGCTCTCGACTGATTCGATTGGAATTTCGCCATTTCGTACTGCATCTAGATATAAAATTTGACCAGATGACTTTTGCTAGCGATTGCTGGTTCATTTTTCGTGTCGAGTCTTTGTGTAGCCTTTAACATTTCTTCGCTTCACCTGAGTTTGGGCGCCTACTGCCTGTCAAGGCAATTTCCTGAGACTCAATCGAACCAGAGTTTTCTAACCCTTTGAGTCAAGAGCGAGCGCAGCCAACTTTGATTTGGTTTGATTTAAGCCAAGCTATGTCGTGTAATATCGTACGAATTGCGAATCTTGTCCCACAACTTTTTGCACAACTTCAATGTTATGACAGAGCAGAGTCAGGATAATTTTATACATATGCAAATTAGACCCACATTTCAGGATTTGAGTCGCACATGGCACATGTTTCCAATTCCTGCATTCATTCAAATCAAAACTGACTCATACTGGAATCAACAGCTAATTCACTTTCATTTCCTCGTTCCAGGCTGTGTTGCTGCTAGGCTACGAGCTGAATTAATAACTTCCGAAATATTAACACGAGCTAAATTTAACAGGCTCGGCAAAGCCGTTTCTTTCGCCTTTGTTGAATTAAAATGCGTGCTTTGATTCTGTACTGAAGCAGTAATTTTCGCATGGCTGGCTTGGATGATACGATACATCGACTGACCAGCATGCAAGATTCAGCGAAACTGGTTCCATCCGTGCAAGGCGCTCTTAGATTTAGGAAGTACAAAACGATGGGAACAGGCAACCCAAGTTCTCCCACAAGTCGTTCACTGTCTCATAAACGCCAAAAGCCCGCATTTCACACATTTTCCTCCTCGCGTTGTCCAGCGCAAGTCATGACTCGTTAATCACAATACGAAGCTTCAGTTACAGTATTCTATTCTCATTATTGTTTCTTTTGTATTTATATTTGTGTTTGTCGCAGTCGCATGTAGAATTTTACTGCATTTTGAGCTTGAATGTAATTCACCCCGGCCCAGACGCAGCGCAGGTGAATAAGGACGACTTGTATCATTATCATTACCATACGCGTGTACCATTCGATTTACGTGAATATTTTGTACTCAATTTAACTGGTGAGTGATTAGCATGCCAAAATTATTATAAAAGTGGCGAACGCGTCTGGAGACTTCCTCAATTTCACATCACAGTCTTGTCGTCGTGTGTGGTTCAGTGCAGTGCAGGAGAAGAGCCAAAAGAGTAGTCCACCTCGCTTCGGCAAGTTTTGGAGATTCTGATTTGGTCGTTTCAACGACTCGGTGATTCTAGCAAAGATCGAACGTTGCTTGCTCAGAGTTGAATTTACGACGCGACCGCAAGCGAGAAGATGACAACCCTTTCAGATTCGATTGCTCTTACCTTTCTCCTCCTGTTCCTACACGGTTGGCTACAGCCGTCGACCACACTCGTGTCAGGACTAGTGGGCGAATCCACAAAATTTTCCAATTTGCATTCGTTGCTCAACTACACGCTCAGAGTAAGTCGCATACATGAGAATTCCAACTGCGCGTGCACGCTCGTTCTGACTAGGCTTCCGCTTCTTTTTAGGGGCATGCAAAACATGTCACGTGTGAATATGAGGCTCTTGTTCATATTTCGTATTTCTATAGCTGGCGGAGGCAGAATTTCGGACGGCCGACTTTGTGCAAATGTCACATGGAGCACAATCACACGCAAGCGCGAGGGGCAGAGCCAGAAAGTTCCATCAATCTGTCAAATTTACCGCTACGACAGAGGAAATTGGGCGGGCAAGCAACATCAATTTGAGGGCGTACCAGCTTCTGACCCAAAAGTAAGTGGGGACTTGCGCAAATGACTGACTGCATGATTACTTGCATTGAATCACTGCCCGTCCCTGCTCACTGCCCTGTTCAGGTATGGAGTTGCCAAGAGGCAAGCGCTGAAGCTCCTGGAGAAGAACGCCATCCCGTTCTGCGCCGAACGCCAAGAATACCGGGAGTGTGACCCTGAAGAGAGGTACCGCACCATCGATGGTGTGTGCAACAACCTGCAAAACCCGTTTTGGGGCGCCTCGTTCACCGCTTTCCATCGAGAAGTGCCTGCAAGCTACCGCGATGGGTTCAACGATCCGCGCGGTGGCAGAGCCTCTACTTTGCCCAATGCCCGGCTTGTGAGCAGCACCGTGCACCCCGACGTGCTGTACCCTGATCCCGTGCTCACAAACATGGTTGGCCAGTACGGCCAGTTTGTTGACCACGATTTGACTCTGACTCCTGAAGGAGGTAAATGAAAATGAAGAGACTCATTGTGAAGAAGTGAAAATGTGCTTTGATGCATAACGTATTTGTGTCCCCTCTCGCATTTTCCCAGACAAAATGTGCTGTGACGCCCAGCGCGATGACGTCGACTGTTTTAACATCCAAATTTTTGCGAATGATTCCTTCTACTCCGCCCACGGACAAACGTGCATGGAATTCACAAGGTCAACGCCTTTCTGCTTTCCAAGTAAGCACCCGTTCGCCGTTCGTGGCAAGATGCCACGGCCACCGTGCTTATCTAATGATAATATGCTTCAATATATTCGGCCAGCTCCGTCTGGAATTCGAGAGCAAATGAACATTCTGACTGCATTTGCGGACGCCTCAAACGTGTACGGATCGGAGGAGAGTCGAGAACGACAACTGCGTGAATTTAGAAACGGTGCGTTGTCAGATACGACGCAAAGCAAGGAAGATTTTGATGAAAGCGTATACTTTATTTTAGGTCGCCTGCGCACCGGCAAAGAGAACCCGAACCTCTTGCCCACCGTCGCCCAAGTCGAAGAGGAGCTTGGTGATAGAATTGAGTTCATGGGACTTTTCCTCGCTGGCGACGACCGAGTGAATGAAATGCCGGGTCTTGCCGTAATGCACACGTTGTGGGTTCGCGAACACAATCGGGTAGCGGATCAGATGAGGGAGCACAGGCCGGAGTGGTCGGACGAGAAAATCTTCCAGGAAACGAGGAGAATTGTGATTGCCGAATGGCAGAATGTTTTGTACGGCGAGTACCTGCCAATCATTCTGGGCCCAGGAACAATGCAAGACTACGAGCTGGATCTCGGCGCTCCTGGTGAGTACTCGGAGTACAACCCGAGGGTCAACGCAACCATCTCGCATGCTTTCGCGACGGCCGCCTACCGATTCGGGCATACGCTCATCAACGGCGTCGTCAAGCTAATGAAGAGCTTGCGCCAGGTTGGCAGCTACAAAGTGCGGGACAACTTCTTTGACTCCTCTCAGGTATCAGCGGCTTCTGACCAGCTGAGTGCACGGAACGAGGGAACTTGCTCTAAGATATTCTGTTGATCTGTGACAGGTGCTGCAGCGTGATGGCGACGGATACAACATGATCCTGGAAGGATTGAGCAGACAAAGCTCGCAGGTTTACGACCCCTTCGTGACGGAAGACCTCTCGAATTTTTTGCTCAAGAAGAAGGAGTTTGACTTTGGTGCAGATTTGATTGCGAGAAACTTACAGGTATTTGGAGGCTTAAAGGTGTCGCATAAACGACCCAAGGACTTTAACGTAATTGGCCTCTTTTTCCACAGCGCGGTCGTGACCACGGACTGCAGGGCTACAACGCATATCGGCGAGTTTGTGACCTTCCCGTGGTGAACTCCTGGGCAGCACCACCTATAGAAACAACCCTCTCGGCATGGAGGAAACTCTCGACCCTTTACGCCACGCCCTCAGATATTGACCTCTTCACCGGTGGCCTGATTGAGAGACCCGTGCCTGGTGGGCTCACCGGCCCCACATTCAACTGCCTGAAGGTACAGCAGCAACACTTCAAAGTCAACCTTGCCGTTGTTTGGCTTGACTTTTAATCCGTTGAATACTGTAGGCTCAGCAGTTCTACCGTCTCAAGTTTGGTGATCGATTCTTCTTCACGCACCGAAATCAGGTCGGCTCCTTCACACGCCGCCAACTCGTGCACTTACGAGCGAGGCGATTCAGCGACATCATTTGTGACAACAGCAACTTGCAGTCAGTGCCAACCAACGTGTTTTTTCTCGAGTCGAGGTCCAATCCGTAAGCTCAGAGTTAATTGACTATGCCATTCAATTATTTGCGATTATATGAGATACTGCTTAATTAACAGAGCGATCAACTGCACGCGGGCCGACCCAGGCAGGAACATTTTGAATGTGGCGTATTTTATGGAATAAATTGCTTGATACTCACAAATTATTAAAATTACGCATGTTCACTAGTTCACTGTCATTCATTCCTGAAATTAAAATTCACGCTCAAATTCCACTGCCGCTGCCGCTGCCAAGAATCTCATTACGCGAATGCGTAGTTTGACGTTGACCTCTTTGATATTGAAATCATGATTTATGCAAATTGCTAACAAATGAATGGAGTCTGTGATCTTGATCGCGATCTGGTGCGATTTCGCACAAATCAAAGTCAAACCAAGGTGCAGAGGTCGCACGGCTACAAAAACAGATCAACCGCACTCCACGTCTACAATGGCTCCAGCAGCTGTTCAATCCTGAGACACCACAAAATGACAATTAATCTTGCTATCTTCAGCACAACCATAGATTTGCAAAACACCGATTTTCGCACTTGTTCGATGGCTGACAGACACGTCAATGGCAGGATTGGCGGAATCTGGCGTACTTTTCCTTTGCCATATATAATCCGATGGCATGCGAGCAAGTATGATTATTCTGATTTCTGATCCATGCCCGTTTGGGATTAATTAGGCGGTTAGTCCAAAATGAAGTTTGTCCTTGCCCTCCTCCTTCTAGGCCTGGCCTCGTGTCTGGCCACGGCCACCGCGGAGAATGTTGACAGCCTGAAGCTTGCGATCGCCGCCCTGCAGCAGGCCGAGCACGAGTACGACCAACTGATGCTCAATGAAACGATTCATGGCGCCCAGACCAAGGCGTTTGGCTCCGGTCGAATTCCAGGCTCCACGAAATACTCACCGTACTCTGAAGCCATGTCCAAAATCAGCAACGTCAACGAGCGAGCGTTGGATCTTCTCGTGACCAAGTGAGCACTTGCCAACGAGATTTTTGCTACATGCACGTGTGCTAATTAACAGAGGTGTTGTCTTGTTGTTTGCAGGCACAACCTTGAGCGAGACGCCGCCATCGCTCTGCTGGCCCGTCAGATGCCTGCTGCATGCCAGCAGCCAACCACAAATTGCCGAAGCTCAAAGTACCGAACTGTCGACGGAACGTGCAACAATCTCAACAACCCGCGTTGGGGTTCCGTCAACCGTCCCTTCAACCGCCTCCTTCCACCAGCCTACGAAGACGGTCGGCGTGTCCCGCGAGGTGGGACGAACCGTCTCCCAAACGCGCGTCTCGTGAGCGTCACAGTGCACCCCGATTCAAACTCGCCCAACCCCGCCGTGACCAACATGGTCCCGCAATTCGGTCAGTTTCTTGACCACGACATCACACTCACGCCAGAAGGAGGTAACCTGAGACTCATTCACTGCTAATGTACTCATAATTATTGTTATTCGTGCGTTAAAGGTCGTCAATGCTGCTCCGGGACCCGCGATCCAGACTGCTTCCCGATTACCATCGCCGCTAATGATCCTTTCTACTCCCGCGTGTCCACCCGACAAACGTGCATGGACTTCACCAGATCGACGGCGTTCTGCTTCCCAAGTAAGTGATGCCACATTTTGTATTACATGGGAAATGCCTGGGCCGGCCTTTCAGTGCGACTACCTCGTTTTCTCGTCCAATTGCAGCCACGAATGGTGTCCGTGAGCAAATGAACGCCAACACCGCTTTCATCGACGCCTCACAGATTTACGGCTCCAACGCGAACCGCGCTAGAAATCTGCGCCAGCTTTCTATGGGGCGCATGAAGTCCAACTCGCAGCTGACTGGTTTCCTGCCAGCGACGCAGCAGGTCGACTCGTCGCAGGTGCAGTCGGTGGGGCAATTCATTGCCGGAGATGACCGTATCAATGAGAACCCTGCACTGACTGCTATTCATAACGGTAAGGAACTTGCCAAGGCCAAGACATTTGAAGGTCAACACGTGACGTGTCTTCAATCAGCATCAAATACTCAGTTTTCTTGATGGAACACAATCGGATCGCCGCCCAAATCCGCAACTTCCGACCCAGCTGGAGCGACGAGCAAATTTATCAGGAGACCCGGCGCATTGTGGCCGCCGAGCTTCAGCAAGTCACCTACGACCAATACCTGCCCGTCGTTCTCGGCCCCAACGCCATGCAGCAGTACAGTCTTTATCTGGGCAACGAATACACGAATTACGACAGCAACGTCGACCCGACCATCGTCAACTCCTTCGCCACGGCCGCGTACCGCTTCGGACACACGCTCGTCAACGGACTCATGCGCCTCGTCAGCAACCGGCGGCCAGTCGGTCAGTTTCTCATCCGAGATAACTTTGGCCAGTCGACCCAATTCACGCAGTCCAACGGGCAGGGTTACGACTGGATCCTTGGGGGACTCATGACACAAAACTCGCAGAGTTTTGACCCTTTCGTGAGCGCGGATTTGACCAACTTTTTGTTCCGATCGCCGGGACGTGATTTTGGTGGCGATTTGGTCGCGCGAAATATTCAGCGCGGACGAGACCACGGATTGCCAGGGTATAATTATTATCGTGGACTGTGCGGGCTGAGCCGCATTACATCAATGGCCTCCCCACCGCCAGAAGTTCGGGCGGACGCCTGGCCACGAGTTCGGTCACTATACACTAGGCCCGATGACATCGACCTCTTCACGGGCAGTCTGATTGAGGTTCCAGTGCCCGGAGGCATGTCGGGACCCACTTTCAACTGCATCAAGGTAAAATTCCCTAACCAATCAAAGAATTAACACGAAGTCGACGGTCCACAGGCGATGAAAGGGTGCGGTTGATGAAATCATTCTGAATTTCTTGCAGTCGCTCCAATTCGCTCGTCTCATGCGAGGCGACCGGTACTTTTTCACGCATGGAAACCAGGCAGGAACCTTTAACCCAACGCAGATCCGACAAATCCGAGCCCGTACTCTCGGAGACATCATCTGCGAGAACAGCCAGCAGGCTGAAACCACGAGAAATGTCTTCTTGATCCCATCGTCGAGGTAAGTGTGTGCGTGGCATCACGTGCGTGCACGCCCTTGACCGACGAAGCACAGTTCAAGGCTCATGCAAGCCGCAACCCACATTTCGCACACACCCTTTGCGAAAATATTTTGCGAACACTTGCGTCAATCGAGAGCAAATAATCAACGGTACTTACCGATCATGTTTATATAATATACCGATTATGTTTGTTTTCAGCAATCCGTGGCTCTCCTGCAACGATCCTTCACGAGCAAGACTCAACATTGCAGACTTTGTGGTTTAGATTTCCAGATTTCAATTTCATTTAATTACGATACGAATAAACAAGCAAGCATGAAGCATGTGAGACAGCAAAAACAAAGTGTAAAACACGTTGAAAGTGTAACCGAGAAAGCGTTTTGAGTGAGAGAGAATTAGAATCTGAATGTGAATGTGTATTTATTCAATTAATTTCAGAACGGATTAGATTCACGATTGCTCTATGCAGGGCAGCCGCTGTCACGTAAACTCAACGTCCCACCGGGCTCACGTTGTGGGCCCCTTGGTTGCCCGTCGGCGCGTTTGAGCCAATGGGAGCAGTTACGTCCAAAACTGTCAATGCACCAGAGCCATTGCCATTACGATCACGAAGCCACGACCACTTGCACGCTCAGTTCGATTCATGAACTCACCATTTGCGTTGACGTTGACCTGGCTGTTTGGCTTGTTTGTGTCTCCTCCTTGGCCTTTTTTTCTTGCATTCAATTCGCCTTGGTCATAGCCACCTGGAGCTGAAGCCGGGATTGCCACGTCTCCAGTTTCAGCAACAGAATCCTTAAATAAAGGAATCTATTATATGCAATTTGAAGTTGACAGTGGCTCAAGCCTAATGCTGGTGTAAACTTACAGATTCGTTATCAGCACCCGCCGCCCGCGCGAGAAGGTCAGCTGACCCAACTGCTCCTGTGGCCTCCAAAGAGGCTGCTATAAATGCTAGTGCAAAAATGGCGAATAGCCACAAATTACGAAATTGAGTCATCTTTCCGAATGCAAGAAATAAAATCAGAGTGAAACCATTCGTACAAAAATTACATCTTTTGTTAAAGGTATGAGTCCTTGGGTCAGACCCATGACATGTGAAATAAAGCCAGCCATCAGCCATAGAATTTAATCTAGATCGACATCGACATTCGACAAACAGCCCAGAAAAATAATAATTCACGAATTCACTATTGAAACGTCAATCTCATAAGCAGCATAGAAAAATAGAGCAGCATGAGAATTTGATTGGTAATTCTAATTGCTTGTCGTTGCCATTTACTGCTTTGCTCGCCTGCTTTATTTATATACCACTATTTCGCATGGATTCTTCTGAACTGGAACTGCAAAGTAAGAACAGAACGAAGTAGAAATGAGCAGAGCAGAGCCAGCACGCTGCACAACTGCTCGAAATTGCATGGTACTCAACTTCTAATGACCCTCCTTAATTCGTAATTTCATTGCCCAAGTCTTGGGCGGCCTGGGAGAAATGGCAGCGCAGGTGTGTTTAATTGATTGGGAAATCGGCAGCTGCTAGCTGGCTGGACGTGACTTAAACGAGGGTTGTGAAAATGGGAACATTTTTATTCCTGGCACCTGCTTCTTCCAGCTTTATTCAGTCAAGAAACAATGAGTCGTCTGCGTCTTTTGATTCCTTCCTTGCTGATTGTAGTTTATTTCTGTTTGATCGACGTGCAAGGTGTTCCAGTCCCGGTCCAGGGAATAGAATCATGCAGCAGAGCCTCCAACAATGAAACTGAACCTGTTTGCCAGCAGTTGTGCGACTCGACCGCGATGTGTCTGGACTCTGGAGCCTGCTTGTGTGCGAAGGAGCCGGTAAACTTGGGTGGCCTACCGTTCCCGAAATACTGAAAACCGGAGCTAATTTTCTTTCCGTTGCAGTCAGGATCGAAAGTGAACGGAAACTTCGTCCATTGCACGAATTGGGACTACGTCGAGCAGATGCAGTGCAAGAAAACCTGTGAGATGATCCCGAAAATGGGTGTACGCGTATGCTGGACATTTACGAACGTCGGAAACTATTGTACGTGCTACTAATTAACCAGTGAATCAATCGTGCTTCCTACGCCGAAGGAGTGACCAATAAATCGATAATTTCCTGATTCATACCAATTGGAACTGGACCGTTGTAGAATTACTTTTCTCCGCTCAACTACTGCACTGACGCTAATTGAAATTGTATGAGGACAATGTTGTAGCTGACGATCGTGCTCACGACCTGGTTAACATATTAGAATGATTAGAACAGTAGCAGAACTGATAATTAGGGCAGTCAATTAGTTGCGCTGGCAGTGCTTACAGAAAGCAGCATGTTCAGGTTCAGCTTGAAATATCCACACCCAGTTGGCTGGAAACGGAATTCCAGCTTTTGTAGTCTGAACAAATGCCTCTTCTCGTTCTCGTCTTCCACGCTGAATTGGTTGAGATCAACACCCAAGATTGCCGTCTTCAGCTCCTTTCCCTAATTTCGAAGGAGAGTGCATGTTTATTTTGCAATTCACATATTCGACTTTTGGCATTTGAGTCATTGCGAAATGCTGACCTTTCGCCGAAGATTTTCGCCTGCATTCCCGAGTATGAACAGCGTATGCAGCGTAAGTAGAAAAGAAGGAAACATTGGCAACCATAAGTTGCTGGATTTTTCTGTCAGAATGAGGCCGGCAATTACAAATGTCAGCATCATCATAGTGAAACCTGAAGCCAGTGTCAGGAGGACGCTGACCGGTCCAATAAATCCCTGGCATACATCAAACACTGTCCCAAGCTCCCTTATTTGTGTCCAACCCCGACGTGCGTGCCCTATTCTGACCAATTCTTTGATGGACTCCAAGTACTGCTCAATCTTCCGTGAAATTACGAGAACCAGGTTCAGGAGGAGCCTGCCAGACGTCTCAGAGGCAGCCACATCCAGGAATAGCAACATTCGCATCGTGTACAGGTGTTCCAAATCGCTGTCCGGTTGTACGTAGCGCATGAGCCACGAGAGCTGTCGAAATTCAGCTTGGAGCTTCGGGCTAGCTGTGATGTAGTCCTGGCAAATTGCGTACGAACGAACGAAGGCGTAGGATAGCACGTGTCCGAACGAAATAAAGCCATGAAATCCAATGCCAAGATAGTCCGATATCTTTGGCTTCCTCGCCTTTGACGGTGACCATGACTCATTCCTTGATTCGTATTCCCGAAGCGAATTCAGCGCCATAAGGCACCTCGGTAGCATCACAAACCAAGCAACGTGAATGGAGTACCTCTCAATGTTGTAAATGTTTACCAGCGCCGAGAAAGCACTTCTCATAAACTGATTGCCACCAAAGTCCATATGAAGTTCCTCGTCATCGTCATTGGGCCGTGGCTCCTTCGGACTCTCCTTGGAGACGATCGCTGTGATGAATACAAAAATCGTCTGAGCACACACCACCTCGAAAATCAGGCTGGCTAAGGTCAGTGCTGCGTGCCAACTAAATAAATGCAACTTCAACTTCTTGTAGCCTAGCGCTGGAGCCTTTTGCACGACGGCCACGGGGAAATGTGCTAGAATTTGAGCGAACTGGAGGCAAAAGCTCAAGTAGATTTCAATGAGATCCATTTTGAGTTGAGGAATCTTCCCTGTCCCAGTCTTGTCTTTGAAATAACCACTCGTAGAATCATAGAATAGAAGGACTATTATCTTTTCCCTTCGTATCCGACTCCTTTCTCGTTCTAAACCCCACAAATGGCAAAACATGCTAAACATGAGTTGTGAAATTGTGTATGTTAGATTTTGCGATAATAAAGCACTCATTAGTATTAGGAAATCTTCTCCTAAGACAAAGGCTTGTGACTAATTGGTTTTCAGAAATTATCGAATCATTGTATTGACGCATTTGATTATCAACATGTTGCATGTGCCGGTAACAATGCTTAAGTCAACTGTCAACAGTTATTATGAAATCCAATTGCATTGTGAACGCGAAGGGAAGGAAGAACCGCATCTGCATCGATCGATCCATGACAACTGACAATTTAGACGCAAGTCAGGCTTAGGTAGGTAGGTACTGGCATTTAGTACTTGATATTTGGCATTCTCTGCCTGCATCGCGACAACAAATTAACCTTGTAATCCACCGCACATAAAAAAACCTGTTTACTCTGTCCTGTCTTGAAAGATAATGATCACAACATCGTCATTCAGCTGTTTGTCATCCTCTGTTCTGGTTGCTGATTCTGGGAACTGAATACCCTCATCCATTTGTGTTGGGCACTGGCATGGCTCTGGGTACGAAGGCTAGGCACAAGTTTAAAAATCTCATAAATGCACTGAAACCATCCACAAGAAAATTACTCGCTTAATTTGCATAGTACTTAACACATCTTTGGCTCGGCACAGGCGAAAGGCGAAAACACGATTTTTGTGCGTTGAACCCTCGTCTGATGAATGAATGACCGGTGGCAGTTCAGTTGCAGTGCAGTGGTGGTCAGTTTCACTTTCGTCTCGTGTTGTTGTGATTAACTGTCCAAAGGTCCAGTGTCATTGGGTCCTGCTCAATCAAGGATGAAGCGCTCAGTTTCCAGATCGCCGCTTGTGGCAGTGATTTGCGTAATCTTCGCTTTATCGTCCGTGCTCGGTGCCGATGATGAGGCCGAGACCACGACAGACTCTTACCTGATCATACCCACAACGATCGAACCGAGTTCGGGCGAATCCTGGGAATCTTCGTACAAGAAGGATTTTGGGGTACCGGAATCAAATCCTCAGCCTCAGGAATCATTAAGCAAGTCGACGCCTGTGCCAGTTCGAACTTCCAGTTCCACAGAACAACCCCCGGATGTGGCGGCTCCTGTCCGCCCGGTTCCTTCAAAGCAGCCTGTTCCTTCTCCTGAGCCTCTTGAAGCTGACAACGTAAGTTCACTAAGAAGAATGACTAATATGTAGAGCTCAGTTTGGGCTAACTCTTCAATTCTTGCGTCAAACGTTTCCAGCCACCGTCACCGACTTTCGTCCAAGATGCCCAGTCACAGTCACCGCAAGTCTACTCATTCAAGGTTGACTCCAACATCAAGTACAGATACAGCCGGACTCATATCACGTCTCGCGTCGTGAATCCAAATCTGCACAATGCGGGAGAGATACGTTTCAGTATTATTCTGCCAGAGATGGCTTTCATCTCGAGATTTGCAATGTAATTCATAAATAGTCAAATAGTGAAACTACAAACTAGTCGAAAGCAGTTCTCGATGTTTAATTTAATTGTCTTGTTGAATGTAGGGAAATCGATGGAAAAGTCTATGAATCATACGTCAAGGGAAAGGACGAAGCCAAGAAGATTTATAATCAGGCACAGAGTCAAGGGCAGTCAGCTGGATTGGTTGAGGTCAAGTAAGTCAAGCCGAACAGCTGTAAACATTAAATCAAACGTTTGTTCTTTATAAATGTATTCTTTCTCAAAAAGTGCAAGAAACACAAACACATTCAATGTAAATGTGAACATTCATCCGGGATCCAAAATTTACTTCAATGTGACATACGAGGAACTGCTGGAACGGCGTGTGGGCGTGTACGAGCATTCGATCAATGTTTTGCCCGAGCAGGTAATAGAATTTCAAGATTAGAAAGTGCAGTGCAATAAAAATTCATAAACGGTTTCTCGTTTCTAACGTGCAGCTCTACGTAAAAGACTTCCAAATCCGGGTCCAAATTGAAGAGTCACAGAACATCACGCTGCTTCGGGTGCCAGACGCGGAGAAAGAAAGCGAGGACGTGCAAGGCGCAGTCATCGAGCGCCCAGCAGCAAATCAGGCTGTGATTACATGGTCACCTGGTAAAGAATTCAAGACACTCGCAAAATTCACCGTAAACTACGACCTGGTTCGAGAACTCGATTCAGGCCAAATCCTGGTCAACAATGGCTACTTTGTCCACTTCTTCTCACCGGCCAATCTGCCACCGCTCCGCAAGCACGTTGTCTTCATACTGGACACGTCCGGCTCAATGTGGGGTCGCCGTATAGAACAGTTGAAAGAGGCAATGGGGAAGATTCTGAAGGATTTGAAATCGGATGATTTCTTCAATATAATTACGTTCGCGAGTGATGTCGTGGTTTGGGATCCGGCCGACGTTGTGCCAGTTTCACCAAACAGTCACTGGACGCCGCCTGGCACTGAAGTAAAGAAAGCTTACGCCACCAGTCGGAAGACGGCGTACCCGGCATCGAGTTTCAATATAGAAAGAGCACAGAATTACATCAAGAGCCTGGTGGCATCGGGAGGCACGAATATTCATGATGCTGTTGTGCAGGGGTTGAATTTGACAAGTGCAATCCGGGGCAAGAAGGACGACGTGAATGCAACTTCCACTCCTGCTTCGACTGCAAATGTGACCACTGCTTTGGCCAAGGAATTGAACGCCACCGAGACAGCCCCTGCCCCGGCGTCGCCATCGTCGACACTCCCTCCGAACGTCGAATCAATGATCATCTTCCTGACTGACGGCGAGCCAACTGTGGGCATCACGAATTCGGTATCAATTCAGGCTCTCGTGAAGCAGTCAAACATCGCTAAACTTCCAATCTTTAGCTTGGGTTTTGGCGACGGTGCAGATTTCCCGTTCCTCCGTCGTCTCTCCCTTCAAAATAATGGATTTGCGCGTAAGATTTACGCTGATGCAGACGCCGCATTGCAGCTGAAGGGTTTCTACAACGAAATCGCATCACCTTTGCTGTCAAACGTCACCTTCAATTACACGTCAGCAGATTACAGTATCGAGAACGTCACAATCGCTAAGTACGTGACTGTGTTTGGTGGCGGAGAGGTTGTGATAGCGGGCAAGATCAGTGACAAAACCAGTAAATCGAGATTTGGAATTGGGGCCGGGGATATTCCGGTCGGCGAGACAGCGAGGGCTTTTATCGCGCCATCCGCAACTGCGTCTGCACCTCCTCTCAACCACCTTGAAGTGATGATTAACGGGTACGGAAGGGATGGCGTTGTAAAGTTCACACCACCGGAAATCTATACAGTCATACCCGGAGGCTCAACTCCCTTCCCTCCACGCCCCACACCTCCGCCCACTCAAGAGGATTGGTTCCTGGAGAGACTGTGGGCTTATTTGACCATCAGGCAGTTGATTGATGAGGATCTGAGCAAGGAAATGGAGTCAAATGAAATTGATTCAGTTCCACCGAGTGCTAGCACAACGACGGTGGCAAGCGTTTCAACTCCGACTGTGGCTACAGTAGTAGCCGCCGGCTCAATTCCCAGAAATGTCACCATTCGAGTACCAGAAACTCCAAAGCAGCGAGCAACCCGATTGGCCTTGAAATACGGATTCGTGACACCATTGACTTCGCTGGTGGTCGTCAAGCCGAATAGTACTGACGTGACGGATTCAGTCTCCTCCAGCGCCCCGTCAGAGCTTGAGAAAGTCGACATTTCTGCTGGTGGCGGTAAGTTTTTACGAACACCAGCAGGCTTTGCCAACTTTGCCTTTCTTCTCCTTCGGGTTTAAAGTAAGAAAATATTTTACGTTTCCTTGTTTCAGTAAAGCGAGTTTCAGTCGCTTCATTCGCCGCTCCGGTTCCACTTTCAGTTGGCTGGGGAAATTACCACCACTCTTCGCCACCACGAATTGTTGGTTTTGCTCATCTACAACCAGCGTCACCAATGCTGCCAATGCAGGGATTCTTGGCTCCTCCAGGGGGCTACCACACGACGCTGTTCCCATCGCATGTGTACCCTGCTGGAGCAACAGCCACGTCCATCACACCGATTCCTGTTGAAGACGAAGAAATTCACCCAAGTACATCAAGTAAGCGTGAAGCATCAGAAATCTGAATCTTCTTGCATATGAATTCGCTTGTATTCAAATTGTAATCAATAACTTAACATTAATTTGCACGATTTTCGTTCTCTTTCCATTGCAGCAGCCTTTGTGCGCCCTCACACGCCAATGGTGACTTTGAGCACCACAGTGCCAATGCCAACAACTGAGGAATCGGCTCCCATTCCTGAAACAACCCAAACATCGGCGACAACGAGCAATCCGCTTGAAAGCTTGGGCTGGTACAGTAAAGGCGCCCTTATCGTCGTGAACCAGACAGATTACAGAATTCTCGAGACTGAGAACGGCTCGACTCTTGTCCAAAATACGACCGAATGCAAAATTACCACGAACGGCCAGAGTTTGTCCGGAAAATGCCAGCATTTGAGGGACTGTGTCCAGGACTCGTTCAGGAACGACTTTGACGTTTACGTGAAGACATATTTCTGTCCAATTGACGTGGGGTAAGACGAAGACGTAATTTATCTGCCGCACTTTGCAGACCTACAAGCCTTTTTCATACTCACATGCGTGTATTTCACAAAAACTAGGAATGAGGTTTACGCTGGAGTTTGCTGTGCCGCTGACACTGATGTGACGGATCACTGAAGCTGAAGCTGATATTTCTCGAACCTGATAATGAGTGGCGAAATGAAATATGAATTTTTGCATTTTGAGACATGACATTAAATTGTTCTGCAACGTTTGAACAAATGAAGGATAATAAATCATCATTCTGAAATTAATTTATGGAGCAAAGGCGACAACGAGACACATCCTACAGATTTTTGCATAAATAATGTATGTGCCATTTCGCTGGACTTTCCGTCGAGATAAAAGTGCAACTGACGCTTGCTCCAGAGTGGCCGGAGCCTTGTTGAGCAGTCAACAGTTTTCCACTTCTCAAGAATGCACACCTGACCTCAAATTCACCCCTGATATAATATGGGCTTTGGCTTTGGGGTCGACACGAGTGCCAACATTACCCAATCGAAGTGATGAGGTGCGTCATTTCTCGAGAAACTCCTTATCTGTGATGCGAAGATTCAGGGCCCGAGTTGCTTATATATTTGTATTCGATTCTGAGAAGTCGGGATGTTTACGGGGATGTTCCGAGAATTGACACGACGATTCAGCGCAGCGGTGAAACTCCAGCTGAGAGCCGAGTCAAAGTCTTCTTGACTTTTGATCTCTCTTTAGCGTAGCTTGTCGCCCGTTGCACTGCTACGGTGCAAAAGTGTCAACTCTTATGAAACGCTTCATCGACGATTTTATAAATAAATCTTGGCATCTGGCAGGTGGTGAGTCGTACCAGTTGTGTCGTTCCATTAATAAAATGGTGCTATTTAAGCTGGGCAGTCACTGCGCCAGCGCATCATTCGAGTTTCTTTGCTGAACCTGCGAGAAAAGTCATAGTCGGAAGTCGGAGGCAGAAGTGTGAAAGATATTCAAGCGTGCAAACAGAGAGCAATAATTTAATTACCAGTTAGTAAATAGAAAAAACACAATTGTCAACTTCAGACTAGCAACATGGACAAGATGGTCCTGTTCGCGCTGATTCTTATCAGCGCTTCGATGTCAGCAGTCACATCGAAGTACATCCTACAAGAAGACCGTTTCTCTAAAGTTGCATACGGTAAGTACTAAAACATAGCAAAAATTGTCCAAAAACCCAAATCCTTCATTATCTCAATTTTTTGCCCTCGCCTGTCCGTTCAGGGAGTGCCGTGCCGGTGACCAACTTCCCCTTCGCTGTTCAGCTCGACATCACCAAAAGCGTGATTGGTATACCCATGCGCGATCGATGCAGCGGTTCCATCATCAGTCCAAACATGGTCATCACCGTGGCTCACTGCACTCGCTTGATGCCGCAAGTCATATCCCAAACCACCACCGAGTATTCGATAGTTGTCACAGCTGGAGAGACTCTGCGGGGCAGCAATGCACCGGCCGTTCAGCGTCGGCAAGTCGTAGAGATCATTCGGCGCCCAGACTTCAACGATGTGACAAACGAAAACGACTTGGCCGTTCTGGTCCTGCGCGAGCCATTCGTTTTTGGAGAACACATCACGGCAGTGGCTCTCCCTGAACTCGGGGCCAATTTTACTGGTACGTTGTTTGCTCTCCGACGATTATCATTACAATTTCGCGAGTGACCCTTATGTTAATAATATAATGTTAATGTCTCTTCACCTTGATTTTGCGCAGGCAATGCAACAGTCGCCGGATGGGGGCACTTGGCTGAATCCGAGCCTGGTCACTCCACAAATAACGCCTTAAGAAGCGCGGAGTTGCCGCTCCTGAACCCATCAGTTTGTCTTTCAAATTATGCTACCACCTTGGGGCTGACGGCGAAAAGATTTGTCGAGGCAGTCATGCTTTGTGCTGGAGGATCTCTATCTAATACTTGCGCAGGTTAGAAAGACATTAATATAAACTGAAAATTGTGAAAGAAACCTTCCAAAGCATCATGCCTATCTTCTAATTCTGCAGGGGACTCCGGTGGCCCTCTCTTATGCACGGAAGGATCTCAGCAGTATTTGTGTGGCTTGACCTCTTGGGGTCCAAGTTGCAACACCCCAGGCGTTCCTGGAACCTACACTCGCGTCTCAGCCTACACCAACTGGATTGAGGAGAAGATTCAGGACTTTAACCAGTAAGTCACACGATATTCTGTGTAGAATGCAGAACTATTTACTATGGATTTCTCGTTAATTGTGGATTTTCCGTTTTCAGCACAGCTCCTCCCGCGCCCAATCCAGACCAATTCTACTGCGGAAACTCAATTTACGTGCCGAGGACTTCGTTGTGTAACGGAATCAAGGAGTGTGAATCTGGACTGGACGAAGTAGCATGCGGAACTTGCTTACCAGACCAGTTCAGATGCGCTACAAACAACAAATGCATTACGATCCGATACGTCTGTGATTTCGACGACGACTGCGGAGACGGATCCGACGAGTTGGGCTGTGGGCAGTGTAACGGGACCGAATTCAGGTGTCGGGGAATCAAATGCGTCTCGCCCATTTGCTACGGTCAAAATGCTGCCTGCTTTGCTGCCCAATGCTCGAACACCACCTCTACGATCGAGACCGGAACTGAATGCGCAGGGAACGCCACCCGACAAGTCACGTGCATGAAGACACTCAACGACGAATGCGTGCTTGGAAAGTGGCTCTGCCCTGGCGAAGTAATCACAACA
>WIXG01000718.1:0-25013 GCA_009869945.1 Mesaphorura yosii
ATTTAAGCATTGGCTCCGTGTAACCGCCCTGTTGGAGGAGGCAGCCCTGACAAATTGCGTGCAGCTTTCACCACTTCAGACTTCAGACTTCAGCCTACTCGTACGTGCACAAAGCCAAATCCGAGTAAATAATGCAAAGATCACTCCAGTGTAAAGAAGGCAGCCGTGGGATTGAGTTTAATCTCTCTGGGGACTTGAGACTTGAGCTTACTTGAAACTGTGACTTGAACTCTGGGCGGGACCGCCACAAAGTAGAAAAGTTGCTGATTAAATTAAGAAGTTTCTGGCATAAGGCAGACTTAAGGTTTGGAATGTAACTTTTTCGGTTGCAGATTCCGTTTGGTCGTCTTAGCCTCGAATAGGAACTCAGGGAAGGAGAATTTGAGCCAAGTTGACATGTGCAAGCAGTGCTGCTTTATGCAAACATATTAAAAATGCTTACACGATCCAAGATGCAAGATTCCTGAGCATAAATATTTTATTACTCCTCTTTGAGCTTGAGTTTTCTTTTGATACCACACGACGATAAAAGCATAGAGCGGCACAGAGTAACAAAATCTCTTATCTTTCTGCATTTTCAGATCTTTCAATCTCGGCTGGAATTTATTTGAAGCCGAAATCAATACAGCTTTTCAAGCAAACGACCAAAGAGTAAGCCAGTTTTTAATTCGTCAGGATAAATTTAGTATTTTTGTAACGAGAAATCAATTCTGAAAACATGTTTTGACTTTTGGGGGGCTGGTTCAGGATTCAATTATGATAATCTCCGCATTGTGTGCCCGCAATTACTTGCAAGTTTACCTACAGTATCCAGTCCACATGACATGCAGACAAGCTAAAAGATGACCTCATCTCCTTTCGGCCAGCATCAATCTTTTCTGTCTACTCTGCGCCTTGGACCCGAAGTCAAAGAGGTCATTCTTAAATCAGTTATTGACAGCGATGTAATCGTGTCCACGTCTCATCTCGATTTATCATTGTCAAAACCACCAGCGCAGCCATCAACATGGACAATGGAGCAGGAGCTCTATTCCCTAACAAGGCCTGGATGAAGGAGCAGCGGGAACAGCAACTCAACAGAAATTCATTTGTATACCTGACGCAATGGAACGAAATCAAGCAAGTCACAAAGTTCGAGCTCGTAGTCGTAACTTTCCATGTCATAAAATATAAACAACTTTCATTTAAGTTTCAGACACAAGTACAAAAGTTGTTTATTAAATCAAGAAACGAAACAAGTCAGTCAACTCGAGTCAAAGTCAACGCTAGGCTTTGGTAAAGCTTGATAAAAGTTAATCCCAGTGGGATTTCCATTCAAGAACAAGAACAACTCTCAGTCAGTGAGGCTTTAATCTCAGTTCCAAGAAAGTGTGTAGCCCAGATTAACTTTCTAAGCTGGATAATTCGGCTTCTTCGACTTGTGGCCTAATTAATTATAAACGAGTAGCAAAAGATTAAAACACACAACTCAAGCGCTCAACCTGACTTCCACTCCCTTCTGTGGCAAGAAATCTTTTCTGTTGCTTCGTAGCCTTCGTCCACCACATATTAAAAGATGACACTTCTTGATGGCTCCTTACATCAATCATCTGCTGACTGTGCTGACCGCGTGCGGAGTCATTTTTTGGCGACCCTCGTCAATTTATCATTGTCAAAACATGCTGGTCTGGCCGGAAATATTGTGCGGGCTCGTTCAAAAGGTAAATGAATGCTGGAAACGATTTGCAATTGCTAGAATGCTCGACTCGACTTGAATGGAACTCATTTGCATGCATATTATTTTGAAATTCCTCGGAAGATGAAATAAGCTGTCGTCGCTTTCACCAGACGTTTCTCGTTCCTCGTTTCTTTTCCAGTCGTCGTTCTCACTTGCGTATTTTTGAAGAGATCATGCATGCTCCAGACCCCTCAAGCTTTGGTCCAAGCTGCTGTTGAATTACCATACAAAGAATGGGCGCGTAGCGTGTAATTGTGTTCTATTTTCCACAATGTGAAAAGTGAAAGATGCAGGGATAAACTTCAGAAAAAGTTTTCCAATTCGGCGTTCTGTGCTGTATTACTGAATTGATCCTTCAAAAATGAAGATGACTCAACTGAGTGTAGCATGTTGCATTTAGTTGTGGAATGCAAAAATTGTTGATGGCACTTCACAATCGGCTAAATTCAAGAGGTTCCAGCTTCCGAATAAATTAAACTCACTCAACCAGCTGATTATACGTGCACGGAATGTTGAGATTTGGGATCCAAGTCCATTCTAGTTTAGGAAGGATTATTAAATTTGTGCGGTTGGTTTAAGTTTTCTGAATTGGAACCCCGAACCCGAATACACATTAAACTGCTGCATGTCTTCACGATTCATGGCTCAGTGCGCCATTCCCATCGCAAAAAATTAGTGAATGCGAACGGGCTGACGCTAATTCAGGTTTCCTTCTTATTCCGACCCAATAAATCACAATTGGTGTTGCATTTAGAAGCGAGCACAGTTTACAATTCATTGAGTCCAGTCAAGTCAGCTCCATACGCGAATCAGTAGGGTTCCACGCACTCGAATTTTCTTCTTGCTCGCTGTAAATTTCAATCAAGTCTTGAGTGTTAATGTAAAAATATCGCCGACACCTCATACACGAAGTGCTTTCTCCAGTTTTCTCGGCTTTCTCGTATGTGTACTTGTTTTTATTACATTCAGCATTCAATTTTCTGCTCATCACAGCCCAGCCCGGTTAATACTTGAAAGAAATTGGTTCTCGACTGTATCCGGCACGGGCGCCTGCCTCCTCGTGATTAGGTTTTACTTCAATTTGCAAGAACGGCGATGCATTGGCAAGAAGATTGCCTTTTTGTTCTTTACAAGTGTAAATTCGGCTTTAAGCAAAAGTAAAACACGTTTGGTCCTCCAGCATCCAACTCCAGCCCGTTTTCCATTTCAATCAGCCTCTCGTCAGTCTTCTCGTCTCGGACCGACCGACACTTCACGTTTGCGTTTGATGTGGGATAACAAACCCTATCCGAGCGGATTTGGATTTTCGGTGTCGAGTGTCAAAAGAAATCAATTTTATGAGAGTGCCATCGATTTTGGATTTACGTAAATACGTAAGCTTTCGTATTCGCTTCCGTTCCTATTTCTCTAAGCAATCAAATGTCAGGATGCCTTGTAATGTCAGAACTTTTGTGGCATCTTGTCGATAATAAAATATTCAGAAGATCAACGAAATCGTCAGTATATCACATTATATTTCGTATATATCACAAGTACAATAATTTATAATTTGTTCGATTGCTGTTATTGTTCATTGTCTATTGTCATTGCCTTTTTTTCGTGGATTGCCTCCTTTCGTCCAAATGTCCCAGCAGCTTAAAGCTGGCTGATCCCCTGCAACTGCAGCAAAGCGTTGGCTGCTCGGAGGGCGTTGACACGTCCGTACCCGTACTGGTAGTTGGGGAACTGGTTGTCAGGAACTCCACCGCAAACCTGGCCTACTGAGGGCAGGTTTCTGTCAGCAGTATCCTGGAGAATCGCCTTCACTCTGGCGTGAGTAACATTAGGGCTGTGAGCACGGAGGAGGGCGGCCAGACCTGCGACGTGCGGTGTGGCCATGCTTGTACCAGAAATTGTGTTGTACGCGTTGTCGGCGGTGGCCCACGCGGAACGAACGTTGACGCCCGGTGCGGACACGTGCGGTGACTGGGCGCCGGACTTGCTTGGACCCCGGTAGCTAAAGTCTGCGATCCCGTCTGTAGTGGAGTGTGGAGAACATGGTCAGAATTATTATTGGACTGGCACGGCGGCACGGGTGCCTACAAACCGATAGAACTCACCATTGCTGTCGGTTGCGCCGACCGCAATCACGTCCTCCCTCGAATCAGCTGGTGAGCCCGTGGCTTGGCACGTCTTTGGTATCTCAAACCATTGATAGTTTCCGTTGGCGAAGATCGTAATGATACCAGCCGCATGCCAGGCTCGGATGACGGCATCATATGTCGTGCTGCCGCCTTCACCGCCCCAGGAATTGCTAAAAGAATGAAATGAAAATGAATTGCTCTCACAACAAATTGTCGACGTAGGCGAGCCAGGAGGCTTAGGCCACGGCTCAAACGAAGAGAGCACTGACGCGAATTACCTGACAATGTCTGGGCTCAAGGAGCAGTCGCGATTGTTTCCGAATGGGTCATGTGGGCAGGCCATAAACTCTCCACAGGCGATCAGGTCCGCGAAGCTTCCTGAACCGTTATCAAGAAGTCCCTTGCAGGAAATCCATTTGGCTCCTGGCGCAACGCCGAGTCCATTTCTGCAAACGAGAAATAATTGCTGGAAAACACTACTTTATAAGACCCGATTTGGTTCTTGATTTCTTCATTATACTTACGCTCCCAAAATGGTTCCAGTACAATGTGTGCCATGACCATGGCCATCGACCGGCGACGCGTTGGGTGAGTTTGGGAAGTACCACGAGTGGCTTCCTCCGCGGAAGTTGCCTCGGATGTCCTGATGAGTTCCGCGGGCTCCAGTGTCAATGATTCCGACGACGGCTCCTTCTCCTGTAGTGCCGAGTGCCGCCTGCGCTTGGGTAGTGAGGATCTTGTCAACTCCCCACTCAGCAAGAACGCCGATGTCCGGTTGTCGTTGTGCCGTTTCAAGAGAGATGGGTGACACGAGGTGAACGATTCCTTCTTCTTCGATGCGGCTCACGTCGTCCAAAGCTGCCAACGCCTGAATCAGGTTTTGATCTGCTCCCGCAACGAAGACCTGGTTGGTGATCCAGAAGCTCTTGACTCGGATTGTTGACGAGGCGTCGGCAGCAATCGACGAGGAGTTGAGGAAGGCAAGCACGCCCGCCTGAGAGCGTTCGGCATGCGCGCTGAGGGAATCGTACACGGCCTGGGATCGTTGGGCTCGAGTTGCTTGCAAGCGGGCGCTGTTAACGTTAAGTTCGTTCAGGATTTGGGTCGTATCCCCGTTCTTCATGGAGATGAGAATGTTGACTTTGCCTGCCCGCCTCAGTGAGGCCGCCAGCTCCGGGGAGATTTTACCTCCGACGGCAACTGCCATTGCAGCGGTAGTGAAGCAGACCACGAGAGCCAGGGCGAGGGAAACTTTGAAAGCACCCATGATTTTGCAGATTGTTGATTTGGTATTTGGAATTGGCTGGTTTTTTTGAGCTTGTGAGCTTTTCCGAAGTCGAAGGTTGACTGATTTCCAGGACCAATTCGGCCCGATATTTATTTGTCCGAATTCCCAAGCCACAAGTTGTCTATCTGCTGCAAAAAAGGGCAGATCGTTGTGTGGTAATTTCGCTGGCGTTCTCTTTGGGTAATTTTGTTGGAGTACAACAGGTTCAGGCCGCCGTGAAAGCCCAGATGAGTTCACGCTCATCTCATCCGGCAAACCCCGGGCTTGGGCCAGGCCAAAAGATCATAAAATGGATCAGCATCATTCATAGCAGATCGCACGACACGACACGCGTCAAGTGCGCGGGCGCACTTGAACTGAATGCTGGAATAACCATGAGGATTTGCGGATGATCTCAAGTGTGAGCCGGCTGTGGGATTTTCTGTTTTGAAGTGGTTCAGTTAAACTGGTGTTAACGTGAAATGCTGATTTTACTCCTGTAAGTATATATTTTCACTCATGTGATATTAAGCAAGAGGAATATCACCGCGTCAATCTTGAACTTGATCATCGTCAGAATGAGGGACCGATCCACGAAGTACAGCTGGCCCACATTATTTCTCAGCACTCGGCACGAGCGCTTGAGTGCCATGGCCATGAAGTATGCGGGATCCTCGTCATCGCTGGTGGGCAGTCGCAACGCCAGCGCCTTCTTGAAGCTGAGTGACATTTCGTACGTTTGCGCCAGCGGAAGGATCGGAGCGAACTCAACCAGCGAGACAGTCACAGTCAGACTGAAGACAATTAGCAAGGCCACAAATACAGTCGACGCACCTCCGCCACCACCGCCGTCTTTGGTAGCAATTTTGATGCAGACGGTGATCAGAATGGGAGCTCCTATTTGCGCGATGGTTTTGAGGACGGGCACAAACGTTTGCGCCAGAGTGACATTGAACATCGTGTTAAGCAACTGAAGGCTCCGATACTTCCGGATTGCGCCGTACGGAGCTTCTGCTTTTGCTTCCGCCGCATTTTCATATGAGCAAAGTTCGCGTAAAATGTGAGTCGACTTAACCCAGTAAACGTAGCCGAGGCCAAGAGCGAAGACGGCGTTGTTGGCAGCCTGGATTCCCATGCAGGCCTCAAACACGAAGAAGAGGACGAATGTCAACTTGCCTCGATGCTGGGCGGGAATCAAACACTCGACGTGGCAACGACGACTGTTGTGAGTCAGCAGCAGCAACAGCACGAGAGCGCCCTGACTGGCTTTCGCGCCTGTGAAAATTGATTGCAAGATTCTTTCACAGAAGTTGACTTTTCCTTCGTTGACTTTGGGTTTGTCCTTCTCAAGCGTACGCGTAGGCGTGGATGGTTTTTGTCCCTTCACCTTTACCTTCAGGCCAAGCTGTTGAAGTTGTCTGGTAAAAGTCAGAAATTCCTCAAGCCGATTGCGTGTCACGATCCAGAGAGGAATCAGCTGTAGTTGCCCGAATAGGAGCAGAACATACGCGTAAATGCCCAGAATCCCGGATATGTGCCCCAGATCGGTCTCAGGATGCGGGCAACCGGCTATCAGCAGCGAGAAGGCGTAGGCGACGTTGAGCACGAACCGCAAATAATACCAGCTCAGCTTCCGCCGTGACCTTGTCCTCGATAATTGCTTTGTGACAGTATTCCAATCGAACGGGAACAAGAATGAAGTCCCTGCTCGTAAGCTTGACTCGAAAAGGTTCGCTTCTAATTGAGTAAGCATTCTTGTGCGCTGCGTTGTTTTTTTTAAGTTCTAGTTCAGATCCAGATTGCTGAATTTTTACTTTTTACTGCAATTTCCAGATCGGTGCCGAAATGCCGATGATTTGACCACTTTTTACATGAAGACATGTCTGAAAAAAGCATACAAACAAAAGTTCATATGTCAAAATGGAAAATAAAGCAATTAAGGTCCATGTCCATCCATGTTTGCGTGCTTTCATTGGATAGAAACTTGCAGCTGTGGTCAACTCGAATTAATGGTACAGTGGTGAATTTAGGAAGAAATTAGGCTTCTTATTGGATTGTGGAATATTAAGGAATTAAATTCCAATTTGTTTGACAAGACCCGCCTTTTCGAGGTCACAAAAAGAGGCCATATTAAATGAAACAAGCACTATTAGGGCATTAAATCATTCTGTCTCTGACGCAATTGCAATTACGTAGCTTTTCGTGACGCTTGAAGTTTCTCGACACAAAATCCTCAGAAAACTTGCACGTTGCACGCGAGGTCTTGACGTCAACGATCACGCTAATCAAGTGGGCTCAAATCTAAAGATATACCATTCCAATAACTATCAATGAATGTTTTCACAATCCACAAAATGTGTCAATTGTTGTGCCCATCCTAATTCAATTCACACGACGCAGGATCTCTTTCAAATTATTCTGCTAAAGGGTAAAGTGGATTGCGTCTAGGTGGGTTTGGGCAATTTTATTATCGAAAAATGTGGTGGATAAAACTAGGTCATGACCTTTGTGCCTGACTGGCCACGCCAGAGGACATTTTAAGGTTCAAAAGTTCTGTTCCCCTTCGAGGTCAGGTCACAATCACAAATTCGATTTCCAGAATTCCACAGTTCAGATGAAGGACCACCGAGTCAAACTCGGAAGATGCTCAGAGTTTAAAGCACAAGTGACCAATAAATAACTGAATGCCCGCGACACACAATTAACTTGCTATACTTTATTTACAAAGTTCAGATAATTTACATCTTCCCCGCAAGCGCCGTTTACTAACCCTAACCCAACGTCGATGTTGTGGCGGAGCATAACTCTGGTCCCCACCCTAACGTTAACGAGGAGACGAGTCCCCCGTCTTGCTGTCATCAGGGTCGAGGAGGCTTTTCGGACATTTGTTCCTCGTACCAGCAATGTAGGCTCGTGAATTGATCACATACATTCGCTGGCCAATTGCAGTTAACCTTTGCCTCAGTTCAATGCTTTTCCTTTGATTGTAAAGCTTCACCTACTTTGTTTTCAAAACCCAAGTACAGTTTTCAAACTCACCAGTGTCAATGTTTTGGATTTGGGTCAAGGAGCCTGCTATTCAGAATTGTGAGGTCCTCCTACGTCAATTCCTGTTGAAGGCTCCTCCAAAACTACCCGTCTCGGCGCTCTTCACTTTGTAGGAAATGACTGGAAGTTCGACTTTTCGATGAATGCTGCCTGAGTATCCACCGACGAATAACTTTGACTCAAGAACTCGAAAATGATTTACTTCTCACTTTATTTTTCGCTTGACTTGTCTCAGCACTGCTTCCACGACGGAGTATCGCAATTATACATTTTCGAAGGCCTGTTTTAGTTCAATGAGTGCATTGCCTGCCGTGTCACTTAATGTATATAAAGTGATACCAGTTATATTTTAAGTGCAAGTGAATTTTATGTTTTAAGTGCTGGACCTCTATAAAAGGTGATCGAGTGGAAGGTGTTTTATTTGGAGTAAAAGGTGCCAGAACCGGTAAGTGCTAATTCCTATATATTTTTGGTGCTATCCCTGTATAAAAGTTGCAGCAATAATATTATCCCATTTGAGACAAACCGATTCATAATCAAGAATTCTTTACTAAAGCATGTCCGGGAAATCTTTGCACTTTTTCGTGCATTGTGTCATAGGAAAATTGTGCAACGATTTCCCGGACATGCTTTAGCTGGGGGAGCAGGGGAAATGCACTTGTAAGCAAAATAGTCTCCGGAAGGAGGAAGGCATTAGCTTCAGTAGGCAAGCGGTTGATTTTTTTGCCTAACAGCAACTGACGCAGGACCCTCGGGACGTATCAGCGTCGTCTTTGACAGCAGGACACGGAGCACATAAGCCCTAGACCGGCGCAAGACGATCGTTGAGAATCAGCGACGTAGCACTTTCATGATGGGTGGACCTGGAATGAGATCATCGATCAGCAGCGGTGCGGGAGTGGGTGGAATTACTCGCCGGTCAATTACGTCACAACCACCACCAGCTCGACGGAGTAGCAAAAGAAAATTAGTCACGTTGGATTCGCGAATTAAAGTATAATTTTGATTTAAAGATTGATTGAATGGATCTTTGATTAATATAAAAACACTATCGATATTACGTCGACTGTGTGCAACAACTTAATTCTTATGTAATAAAATATTCATCATATTTGATTTGTGCATTTTGCTTTTTTGCATTACTGTAAATGGTGAAGGTCAGAAGTCGCACGTGGCCATATTGTGATACACAATCATGATGAATGGAGTTTATTATTTGGTCTATACTTCAGTTGGATTGA
The DNA here is from genome assembly GCA_009869945.1 of Mesaphorura yosii. Classification (NCBI taxonomy): domain Eukaryota; kingdom Metazoa; phylum Arthropoda; class Collembola; order Poduromorpha; family Tullbergiidae; genus Mesaphorura; species Mesaphorura yosii. The sequence goes on from WIXG01000718.1 coordinate 9,397, forward strand.
TCGAACTTGACCTTATAATCCTAAGGCATACGTCATTGCATCATCACCAAGTCCTTATTAATGACTCACCACTCGCCAGTGACAAATAAGTAAGAGGAAGTGAATTGAAAGAGAAACACTACTTGTTGCAGAGAGTCGCCTTGTTGACGACAATCATTCCAAGTTAGGGGTCGAGCTGAAGTTGAATATATTGTCTGACCCAAAATGAAAATTACAATGATTTCTGCTTTGGTTCTTGCTATCTGTTCAATCTCTTGTCTGTCACGGGCATCGGTGCTAATTTCAGCATTCACACCGCCGTTGATACCAGAGTTTCCAAATGGAAGTCCCTGCGCTATTCAGATATCTACCAGTCTGTCCGTTGCTGACACTGTTATTGAATTGGATTTGGCTAAATCCAATCGTGAAATGAGAACACCGATTGTGTTTTCAACGTCAACTGGAATTACTGAAGTACAACCCAGTGGAAACACGTCTGCGACGATGAAGACCAGTCTAATTGAGGCCAGTGCTTGGAACGGTGGTTGTACCGTGTTCGTAACTATCTCGAAGGACCTGAATCTGCTTCTTGGTATTATTGAAGCCTCCAGTTTGAGTTACGACTCGCGTGCCACTCATGTTGGCATAGTTGTCGATCCTACTGAGAAAACAATCTTACAAATGGAAATTAAAAGCTTGTTTCGTAGCACCATGTTTCGTGACCGACATCCAATCGTCGGCATTGTTTTAGAAAATGGACCTGATGACGCCTGGACCTGGTCTGTATTCTGCTACCTTTGCCTGGAACAATGGCAATGGAATTGGCACAACGGATACCCAAAAAGCATTGACCAGATTAGACAGACACACCATAAGCTCAACAGTCACACAGGATATGGCTCAGAAGCTATATGTGATCGGGACGATAATGGTAAGACTACGACCGAGATAGAGGCACTTGAACGACCACAAGAAGTTGAATACGACCCAATGGTTACCCTTCTGCGAATGATTGTGGACAGATTCAATATCTCATGCAGGTCAGCGTCAAGGGAGAACCGAACCATGTTTGAGGTCACGCCTCCACGCCCACGCTTGAAGATCTGCGTTCTTTGTCACACCACTGAATGGGGACCGCACACAGACATAGTGATCGTATACTCGCTTACATCACGCAACATGTACTGCAGGAGCAAAGCTGTATTTGAAAAGTCGCGTCTTACATTTTTCCTGGCTCCGTTTGATGGCTACACGTGGCTTTGCCTACTGGCAGTTCTGATCGTGGCTGGGGTGGCCTCTCGTTCGATCTGGTACGCGCTAGACACGCTTTGGCTCCTTCTGGGACTTCCGTTGCAGTATAGGAGCTGGCATCGTTGGTTTACCCTGCTCCTTTTCCTTCTTATCCTTCCTCAGCAATTGTACGTTGCATTCTTCACGAGTGAAGTTCTCGCACCGCCACAAATGAAGAAAATTTACACGAACAAACAACTCATCGATGAAGGATTCCGAATCATTGACAATCCCGATCATTTTCGAGAAAGGAACGAAGAGTATCTCTTCACTCGTCGCAATATAACATTTTCAAACAGTCTGTTCCTTCATCCAGCAGGGGAAGGCTGTGGCAATGAAAATATATCATGGGCCGGATGCATTGGATTGTGGCCAGATGTGGGCACGAGGCAAATTCAGCCACATCAACTTGCACTTTCTGTGACTGCAGCACACGCGGCCAACCCAAAAGTAGTCTGTGACATGGTCGAAGAGGACTTCACGGATGTATGGTGGATTTTGTACCGGTTTTCTGGACCATTGGAAGAACAAGCTCACCAGTACGTATCAACACTACTGCGAGCTGGCATACACACATTTTGGGACCATATCGCCAATGACATCAACAATCGGCGATTTGGGACACTTACGAAGAAGCCGGTCTTTGAGTATAAGCAACTCTCATTCAACACGGCACTGAAATCGATTTTCTTGCTTTGTGGTATCATGATATCTGCTGCCATGCTTGTTTTCGCCTGGGAAATTCGATTTAAGTTGCGAACAATGGCTTCAAGTCTTATGGAAGTCAGCGAGGTCATAATTCTCCAAGTATTCAAGGTTGTACGCGCTAGGTTTGCCCCTGGACATACGTCGGAACAAGTCGTTAAATTCAATTAACGAATTTAATTCATATAGGAAGGTCAAAGTGGTTTACAATTTTTTCTAATTAATAAATTGCAAAGTCATAATCACACATATCGTGAAAAGGTGTGTTTACTACCTGACGTGGTTCGTGGCATTTACCTTTTTTTATTTGAAGGACAATGACGGCATAAATGATGATGACGCTCACCGCCTACAAAATGTAATTCGACAAATAGCAAGTATAAAATTTAAGTGTCCATTAGTGAAATTGTGGAATTATTCGCAATTTGTTTGATTCAATTACCGTTCCCATCTAACCGAACGTGATTGTGACTACGCTCATTGCCAGAAGACTGATTCGATTCTCGCTTAGCTCGTTGAATAGAATTGCGAGCTGGTCACCCGTTGGCTGGTCAACAATGGCAAGCCCTGCTGGTGTATGTCCTAGTTATCGAAGCCAAGCCAACAGCGCACATTCCAATCGTTGAGCTCCCCAAGCAGCGGCCAAGAGAAATGAACGTGAAAGAGAACGTGTTTTCTCCAGGCCACCATGAAAAACACGGCTTTTTTCAGCAAGATGGGAATGTTGTAAAAATTACTTCCTTCAAGATCAGAATTTCTCGCGTACGTGAAGTAAGCGAAGAGACGGAGGGATTTCGTAATCATCGCGGGAAGTCGATTTGACAATCCAATTTCAATTCTTTTATGGAAAAATTTAATTTTTTAATTGCGAATGAAAAATTAATGTTATTTTCACCAATGCAACTGTGTGGATTGCCACATTGGATTGGTTTTGGCGTTCATAGCATAATGAGAGTCAAGTAGTTAACTGGTGGCCAGTGTCTCCAGGAACGGAATGAATGAGCATGGGTCACTCTCCATTCCAGCAGCACGGCCGGCCTCCACCTGCCTAATGCACTTGTCAATCAGCTCCAGCATAGCTCGGTTGCGGGGATCCGCTGGCTTTTGCTCTTCGCCCTTTCTCAGCTTGCGGTCACGGTGGACTCTGAAATAGAAATATTGTGGCAGAGGGACTCAGTCGCTTAAGGTCGTGTGAAACAATTAATAATTCAAGATTCGAGAGTCCTTACTTTTCTGTACCGCCCACATCATGAAAGTACTTCCTGATGATCGAGTACGCCGGCCCTTTGCCTATGAAACCGGGTAAATTATAGGATCCTGGCCCAGGCAGCTGTGCGTTGCGATTGGCTTCGGCTTCAGGAATCCTGGACTTGATTGTGATACCAACTCGCTTGTCGGGACGGACGCCGTACCCTGCGCCTGGCTCAGCCTGTGCAAACCCATCGCCCGCCGGTTCACACTTCTTCTTGCACTTGTAGCGCCCTGCGAGGATGGTTCCCGTCTTGCCGACTGGTCCGAATCGTGTCTTGCCGAATAAATTCTCCAGTTGATTCGATCCACACAATTGGCCTCTAGTTTTTTGACGGGACACAATCAATGCTTTGGGCCCACACGATTTGCCAACGTCGGAGATGTCGAAGGCACCTGGCCCGGGTCCCGGACTGGAGCTCGTGTCTTTCTTGTAATTCGCATCAGGATCGAAGTCTTTGCTCGAAAACTTGACGCTTGGGAACCGAATCAAGGTTTGTTTGACCGCTTCGTCGCCGGGCAGGCTTCCGTAGTGTGACGGACCAGGCAGGACGTCCCCCTCGTGCGGAGGAAAGGGCTTGAATGTCATCGAGAGCCCCTTTCGTGTGTCGAGTCGTTCGCGAGTGCTGTGTGTGTGATCAAGAGAATGAGAAACTTCTTTTAGCGTTAATTTCTGGCACCGCCATCGTGAACTTACTCGTAAATTGGTCCCGGGTTGTGGCTTATTGCGTCGGAGTAATGCTTTCCCTTCAGACTGACCACAGGTCCCTTCCCGAGCGGAGGCAGCATGACAAATTCAGGCCTCGGTTGAACGCACTTGTCAGTAACGCGTTCAGGCCAGCCTTTGAGTGAAATTCCGATCCTCTTGTCTGGCAGCTTTGCTAAACCGTACGCTCCTGGGCCTGGTTCCACCTTTTCCTTCAGAGGGTGGCGAGCGACGATGACTGCCCGTGGTGGATTCGCGCGTCCGTACCTTGTCTTTCCGTATAGATTCTCAAACACTCCGCCTCCGCTCCCAACCAACTGCACCTTGGGGAGTCCGACCAGAAGCGCGCGTGGCTTGCCTTTGCCGGTCACGGATGGCTGGAAGTAAAACGTTTCTCCGACGGAGACCGCGTCCTTCTCTGGTGGACGCCCAATCAGAACAGCGTGCGGGGCACGGTACACTCCGTATCGAGTGAGGCCACTGACGTCGGTCATCGCACCGGAGCCCGAACCAACCAACGGCGGCTCCTTGCGTGACAAGATCCGGGCATGAGGCTTGTATTTGGCGGAGACCCATTCGTAAGGAACGAGCAGCTTTCGATGATATGCGTTTGAAGCCATTTTTACTGATGTTGATCCAGTCAGTTCATTCTCATTGAATAATTTACATTTGCACTATTCAAATTAATTTTACTGAGAGCCCAGTTCGAGTCTTATTTCGATTTTTTACTGCAATGAACTGTGCATTGTTGTTGTTTGGTTAAGCAATATAATTGCAATTTTGTTACGAGTTCAGCTGCCATGTGCGTAATTTTTCCTGGAGTTGCTGCTGCACTGGCGTGTTCCTTTCCTCACTTTCTCTTGAACGTTCGAGTTGCGGTGACTCCATTCGCCTCCAACTTCACAATCATCTCATGCTCCGTGAACTCTCGAGTCGTGATTCGTCGGGTTTTCTCGGTATCATGTAGCGTTTGGACGTGAATCAATTTGTTCACGTCTCGAGTTACCAAATTCTGCAATTATGACAATCACAAATCACGGTCACGGTCGATCTGTCTGCTAGTCGGCTGATCGAACTTTGTTTCTAATTGAATGAGGCACAGGCAATTCATACCGTTGCATTCCAGCCGTCCGTAGTCTGATCCCCAAACTCCTTGCCCAAAATAAAGCTTTGCGTGCTTGAACCGACTGACGCTCGCATGTCGACCGTGTATCGACCGTTCTCCTCGGAGATTCTAACTGTCAGCCAGGATTTAGTCACGGCGTACCACTGCAGACCTCTGACCCCTGAAATAAAAGTCAGAAGTCAGAAGCTTACATTCTACGACTACGGCAATGCTTTATTGTCTGGTCAAACTAAGGATGGTTTTACCTATGGCCGTCAAGTATTCCCCAAAGTTCCCGTTGCTGACCAATTCGTATGTGCCAACAATTGGAATCTTCAACCTCTTGCAATATTCACCGTACACGTCTTCTTGCTCACACCTTCCATTACTGTAGTAGCGTATAACTGGTCCTTGCCCTTGCACTTCACCTGCCTTGCCAGCGGTTCGGGCGACAGGCGACCCACAAACTTCAGAGTCCAGGTAAAAGAAAGGCTGGTGCTGCCCGCCACCGCCACTCGCCGCCAGCTTCTCCGAGCTTGAATCTTGTGCTCGTCCGTGTTTCTCGATCAGCTCGTAGAAGTACCGCTTTGTTTCATTCCATTTGCTTGATTGTGCGTCACTCTCGCCTCCACTTCCGCTGACGAGAACGTAAGCCTCTGCCTGTTCATGCACGGTGCTTTCGAGCCCTTCACTTCGCCCGATGCAGTGGATCCCTCGCGCCGTAAACGTTTCGACCCGCTCGACCTTCTTCGTCAGCACGACTGCTAAACTTTCGCGATGGTCGTGCACGTGCTCGTTGTCGCCTCGCCCCAGAAACTCGTTTGCAGCCTGAATTATTCGTAATTTGCCCGACACTCCGTCGATTGCCTGACTCTCATCCTGATTTCCACTCCGAACTTGTACGAGCAACGTTTTGAGTTCGTGTTTGAGCTCCTTTTCTGACTCGTCAAAGCGCTGTTGAAAGTTGGAGAATTCGCTCAGCTGCTGTCTCGGAAGAAATCGCTCGTGCTGGCCGACCCTGGCCTGTAAAGTGCTCAATTCCTGTTTAATTTCGGCCAGCTGACTAAAAATGTTGAGGAATTTCGTAATGAATGGCGTGGTAAGCTCATGGCATCGTGGAATCTGCACGCCGACAAGACCAATTTGATTCTGGAGCACGGACAAAGGAATCAGGCCGTAACAAGTCGGTTTTCCTTTCCCATTATTAGCAGCCTGCACAAGGGCAGGGACTGCCCGAAGGAAACGGAGGGCCTCTTCGTAGTTTTGTGGAATTTCGCTGCTGGCACCGTCCCGCTTCGGCAAAATGTCGCCGAAAATCCTCAGAGTGAAGTGCGTTTCTTTGTTCGCCGATTTGCCCCTAGCGTCGAGATCCCCACTGATCTTGGCGCTGGTCACCGTGCCGGCAAGCTTGTCAAGTGTTGCCCGCAGCCCGAGTTTGATTTCGTCAATGTGCTGTTTTCCTGGATAAAGAAATTGCATATGCTTTTAATTTATTGTCAGTACTCAATTCGCATTCGCATCTAATCTCTAAACTTACCCTTAACTGCCGACTCCAGTGTCACCAAGACTTTGGCTCCCCAGTCGATTTTCGTCACGACGTGCGTGGCTCCGCACGCGGTCAGTCCATCCTGGTCGCCGAGCGCACGGGCGGAGACGTAACTCGGGAAGTCTTCATGGTGCACATTCACTGTCTCAACCTTTGTCCCGACCGAATAGAGAAGCGTGCTCCTAACTGCGTGCTCAGCCTGATTTTCCTCCTGCAAGTATTTGCCCGAGCCCTCAAGCGGCACGAGGCCGGCAAGAATGCTCAGGGAAATGCTCCCTTCAATCCCAAGTTTGGCGAGCTTCTCCCGCACGGCCTCCGAGTAGATGAATTTCAAGTCGACGAATGGGCTCTCTGTGCACTGAATGACTTGGTCGGGCAGGGCTCGTGACAGGATGGACAGATTACAGAAGCGGTCGGTCCGGGCATCGTACAAGTCGCCGAGGCAGGCGGTGTTTCCCAACGCGGGTCGGTTAAGGATGCAATCCATTGTAGAATGATAGCTTTAGCTGACTGGCTGACTGACTGATTCCTGATGCGAATTGACTGATTCAATTTTACTGAATTCTGGTGTCTGGCCGTCAGTTAAGAACTTAGACAGCAAGGAATTCTTGCCGGTAGCGCAGAAAAGCGATTGATGCATGGCAGTCAAGTGGATATGAAGAGCGGTTGTTTATCAGCTGCACTTTCACAAGTTAGCGTAGCGAATTGTATGTTATCAATATTGGTGTGAAAGGTGAAAGGTCACTTTGATTAAATTTCAGTACAGTTGTACAATACTCAAGGCTTATCTACACTGTATTTCGAATTCAAGGTCATAGCCACTCGGTAAGAGAGCAGTAAGACTTTTGAGGCTCAATTTCATCGCCTTCACTTATTAATAATCACAATCTGAAATGTAAATTCGATAACCGCTCGTCCAATGAACACGTACAGCACCTTGTCGAACAGACCCACGAGCCCAACAGCGATTCTGACTAAATTGCAGCCACGAACAACACGGCCACGACGTGAGGCAAATGCACGATTCTGTTGACTGTCGCTGCCGTAGCCCGCAATTTCGCGCAACAGCACGCCAGATGCTTCCGTGGCTCGCCAGAGCCAGGCGTAGACCACCGCAAGATGGGCAAGAAATGCAGTCGCCATGCATGCCGCGCCGAGAATCATGATCGGCGGTGCTCGGCGTTGCAGGACGATATTGACTGTGACCAAGGTCATGGCGGAGGACAGATAAATATTGCCACCCATACAAAAGCGGGAGAAATTCGTGTTGTTGAAGATTGACACGAGAACTTGAATTGACTTGTAAATACTCAGAAACTGTGCACGTGCGGCTTCGCGGTGGCGGTGTGAGCTGGCTTGATGCACCTGCAGTTGCAGATTCAGAGTCAGCGCTTTCAAAATGCCCAGCAGAAAGTAGACAACGGGGTACACCGTCATGATGTACAGTGCCAAAGTGCCCCCGTACATGCACATTACAGTGACTTGGACGACTGCCAGCGCCAAGTAGTTAGTTAGGATCCAGGCTTGTGCCGCAGTCGCAGTCGCGAGATCCTCGGCGTCGGAGAAGGCTCGAATCCCGCAGAGGACCTCATGCGGGATTACTGCGGCAAATATGTGGAGGTCGCATGAAAACAGGAAGACAGAACCGGGCACGAGTGGGAACGCGAAGATTGTGCCCAGCACGGTCGCAGTGAGCAGGAGGTCTCTGACCATCCAGTCTACGCTCCGAGTCTGCTTACTCGTAAGAGATCGCGCGTCTCGGTCTTGGACCAAGTCGCAAAGCTCGACGAGGGCATTCAGGGCTCGTTCAGTTTCCTCCTTGCGCGTGTGGACGCAGATGACGAAGAGACCCGATTGTAAAGCGACGGTCAGCACGCACAAGCGCCATAAGCCCTTCACGTCGTTAAGACTCATTCCGTGTTGGGTGCAATGCATGACGTATGAAGCGGCTGTGACAACGACGGAGGCCACACTGATGCCGATAGCCACCCATTTGTCGACCGATTGCCAGGACCCGGAGTGGGTTCGAACCCTGCACTGGTGTCTGTCCCAAAAGAACGGCGTTCCAGTCGCGTAGTACGCGAATTTCAGCGTGAAATTCAGCAGCTGGAAGGATCGCTCTGTGAACATGACAAAGACAAGCTAACTCAGTTTCCGCTGCCCACTGGAATCTGGAACTGAAAGCAGAGCTGGGCAAATTTGGCCAGCATTTCAATTCTTTCAAGGTCATCGTAATGATGCATGGCGATGCTCCATTTCCTGTTTTCTAGTATTTCGGTCATGTTTCTTGTCTTTACATTACCATTAGAACACTACCAGAAAATTATAAGGTTGGATTCCAGCAGCAACTTTCACCGTTCGCCTGATACAAAAATATTGCCTTCTCCAGCCCAGCCGGTTTTCGAATTTGAGCCTGGAAGTTCAAGGACAATTTGTCATAACTCATAAACAATTTTACACGCACTCATGCCCACGCGTCACCTAATCATGCATTAAATCATGTTCATTTAATCGAAAACCCAATTATGTGAAAAGGAAAGAAAGAATAAAGAAAAGAAGGCAATTAACTGGACGCTAAATAAATTAAGCTAAGTCAGTAATTAAGTTTCGATTTTTTTGTCACCAAATGTTATTCGTAACTGTTTGGCAATTACCGAAACAGTTAATCTTAAAATCTAATTCAGTTAGATAATGAGGTAATTTCCAACCATAATTGAGATTCTCCGATAGCCTTTCTTTGCCTTTTTATGATGATGTAGCTGAAGCGTACAATTTCCTGCCCCGCCTCACCTCGGTCTCTCCTGAAGAATAGAAAAAAAACTATGGTCAAGGCGAGTCTGAACAATTTCTCCATGTGCCAGTTAAATGGAAATTCAAATATTTAAACGCTAAACAGTTTCCATACAAAGCGTCCAACATGAGAGAAATCTAAGGGGTATTCCGCATCGTCGCCCACGTGGAGATGATCGTCTGTCAGCTGGTCCTGGGGCCAATCTGGCTGGTGTCAAGAAAAAGGCTGAAGGACTTCATCACTCTGGCCAGTCAGATGCAGGCACTTGACCGGGCACACGCGGGGCGTGGAGGCAGTCATCGGCTGGAGGAGCTACTGCTCCGAGGAATCTGTTGAATTATAGAGCTATCCGTCGTTCAAGTCACGCTCTCTCTAATGTTCATACGAGGTTCCGCACACCACATCGAGTACAGCCTTCCTCCGGAGCAGCGATCTTCCTTCACTTACACGACGTCCGTCCTGCTGGGAACAAACACACGGCATTTCTGAAATTGTGTTTTTCATGGAAAATTTCAGTCGAATGAATGGAATGATAAACCAATTTTAATAGAACTGAGTGCCTAAAGAATGTACTCGAAATCGAATGTAGTAAACTGGGTCTTAATGCACCAATTTATGCTCATAACGGCTAGAAGGTGACCTCCTTCTGAAGGGCAACAGCGGACCAATAACATTTGAACTAATTGCTTCACGTGAAAATTGTCAACTGTAATGAAGTTTTTGTTTTTGTACGTTTGCTGGCTGTTGTCTAAATAGATCATTCTTCAGAACGCAACGAAGCAAGTACAAAAGCAACAAAGATGCTCTTTGCCAAGCTGGAAACTCAGTTCTTCAATGAGAGCCTGGAGGCAGCTTCTTCGCTTACTTTTCCATTCGAATGTAATCCAGCGAAAGAGAAGCTGAGTCTTACAGAGTCGCGTAAGAAAACCACATGGTTTTACGGGCGCTTTGTGCTTGGGCTTGGCTACTTGGTTCACATGATCAGTGTGGGGTTCCCTTACTCGACATCCGACCTGAGATATCTCTCCAGACTGCTGTGAATATGCGTACACGCGGAGACGATCGTCGGCCAGGCATTTGTCGTCCTAGTTTGGATCCTGGCAGTTTGGAAGCTGCAAGACTTCGTAAACCTGGTCAATCAGCTTCAAATTCTCTGCCGGTCCCAAAAGTATTCTGGATTATGAATGCAAGCACTGCTCAGTATGTTCTGACTCTGCTTCCGACACGAGGCGCCCCTTTCCACGCCGAAAGCCTGTTGGCCCAAGACAAAGGCATCGGTCCCTCCTCACATTTGCAGCATCTGTTACGCTCGAGGCGAGCTTATCCATTCAAGTCTTGAATCACTTCAAGGTCGCGCTGGGTCTCGGTTATGTGTACTAGGTCACATCTTCTCATTTCCTTCGACTTCTTTTGGCACGAGCGAAGCACCCACTAATCAGCGCAATTGGAGACTACCGAACGCTGTCGATCGTTAACAAATCCTTCAACAATATCGTCGGAGCCACGTACGTGCCGCTGACTAAACCTGCGACTGAGATCGTGACCCCTGTCGCCTACTCCTTCTGCATCAACTTGGCCAGCTCGAACACCGAGCTATTGTTTCTCCTCGGAATGCTTATGCTAGGCGCCACGGGCTCGCTGCTTGCATTTTCAACTGTTCTACCGCTCGCAAACACGTACGAAGTGGCTTCGCGCTTCAAAAAGGCTCTCCCAACGTCCGCCCTGTCAGACGAGGACGGCAAATACGTCAGGCCACTGAAACGCTCGTGCAGGGTTCTCAGAAACCAGGTCGGTCCGTTTTACTTCGTGGACAGACCCCTCATTTTGACGATGCTGAAATTCCAAATTGATGCGGCCATCTTGCTGCTTAACATGTAATATAGTTAAGTTTTAGAAGAATAGTAAACTAGTACGAGGCTTTGGTACATTCGAGACAGTCTATTCTTTAGCTGGACATTAAGTTTCTGATGAATAAATTGAAAGCACAATCTCTCTCTTTGCACAATTCGATTTATAAAATGTTGCTTTCATAATTCCGTAGTTTCCTTTTGTACATAGTTGTGAGTTTTCTGTAGTTTGCAAGTCACCACATTAATCATAATCATCACTAAATTACTGACATTGAACACCGAACATTCATGAGCATACCAAATCGTGTGAATGCCCGTGACACCGAAAGGATTCGTTTCATGCACATTTCATGTGTTCAATTGGCTTTGGCGCAAGAAGGAAACCTGTACAAAATTCACAGGGCTAAAGGTCACCAACTGAGCTTCAAGGTGTTCAAAGTGCATCGGGCAGTTGCAGTCATTCCCTGTGTGTTTCATTTCCCACCAGCAATGTTGTCGGCTACAGTTGCAAAAAGACTGACAAGTGGATTGCAAGCCATGGAATTCCTCCACAGACGGCGGCTTCTCTCCTTTTCTGGTCTTGCTGCAGTACTGTTCTTTCTGCGGCTCTTCGCCGCTCTTTCGGTGTCAGCAGTGGCTGAAGCTGACGATCGACCACGTGAACTCTCTCCGCTGCCTCCATTCCACTTCTGGCCACGATTCCAGCCCGAGTTTGTCGTCAATACTTACAAGGCTCCCCCGAATTCAACATTCCACGCAGTAAAGAAGGATCCCGTGCATTCTAAGGTGGTCGCCGAAGCCCGGCGTGATCCTGACCAGCTGTTTGCGTTTGTAAACCCGAAGTTTCACATCAAATTCTGGCTTTGGACTCGGAAAAATTCGGAGCTCGCACAAGAGCTCGTATTTCAGCAGCCCAGCACCGTGCACTCGAGCAATTTCAACCCTCGCGTCGCAACAAAGGTGATAATCCACGGATTCGCCGATGGCGCCTCGGAAGTGTACGTTGGTGAGTGGCTCCTGCGAATGCGAGATGCGTACTTGGCGCTTGCCGACCTCAACGTGATTGCTGTGGACTATTCCATCCACGCCCGGATTCCATTCTACCTGAACGCGCGCCCCGAACTAGTCGGTGCCCGAACTGCTGAAATGGTGCGGTGGCTCGTCGACCTTCATAACGACGGAGGCACAGACACAAGTGCATCAAGCCCAAGCCCAGAGACCCAGATGATACTCGCATCGTATCACCTGATTGGCTGGTCCTGGGGTGCGCATGTCGCTGGTTTTGCCGGGGCTCACCTCAAAGGCCAGCTGGGGCGTATTACGGGGCTGGACCCGGCGGGTCCAACATTCCGCTACGTGTCCAATGAGAATCGGCTCGACGCGGCGGACGCCCGATTCGTGGATGTGATTCACACAAATTCGAATGACGGGACCGCAGTCTGGGGAGGCCAGCTCGGGCTCAAGGAGGCGCTCGGACATGTGGACGTGTATGTGAATGGCGGGCACAAGCAGACTGGATGTCCGCTCAGTCGAACGCTCGTGTACGAAAGTAAGTCTGAATGCTAGAATTCTACTTCGCTGTGTAAGAATGATTGTGTGGACACTCGAGTTCAAAACCATTGATGAGGAACAGTAAGACGATAAGAAAACATGACACGTGCGTCTATATTGACATAGCATTGTCGTACTTCGACTTGATTGGCCTGGATATTGTACTTCTAAGAACGGTTCGCTTATCCCGCTGACCTTTGAAGGCAAGGTACGCATAGCGTTTGGGAAACCACAATCTTCTTGCATGAGAAGCTCTAAAACTTTTTACGGATAGATCAGAGGGCTGCCTGCAGTAGTCATTAAAGTCGAGGCGGAGGCGAATGCATGAATGCACGCAAATGGTTTTGAAATAGGTATCCAGTCACAGCCACGGCAAGACCACGACAAGGTTTCAATAATTTCTATATGAATTTGTGCAGCGCTGTATTGCAGTCACGGTCGAGCACCAAGATATTGGACGGAGTCAATTCAGTCGCCAATCGCATTTCCAATCTGCAAATGCGAATCATTCGACGAGTACGTGAATGGGGCCTGCAATTGTGACAGCAGTGAAGCGGGGGCAGTCAGTTACATGGGAGAATACGAACCCATCACAGATCGGGGCGTTTACCAGCTGATAACACGGGCACAACCACCGTATGGGCACGGACCGCAGATGAAGGTTGGACTGACCCTGGCACAAACCAAGCCCGAAGAGGTTTCGTCAAAAGTTCAAAGGGAAGCAATCGAAGATGGGGCTGCGGCACTCGCAGCAGTAGTCGCTGAAATTCAGTACGAAAATCAGACGCACGTGCTTCAAATTGACAAGGATCCGTACGCCCTGGAGAATTATGGAAATACGCTGATATTGGACATGAGTTTAAAAATTGTCGATGTCAACTCTTCCGATTAGCGCCATATTAAATTACCCATACCTCTTTTGATGAAGACAAAGTCTCATTTAGGATTTAGTATTTAACAGACGTCTTCAAGAGCCAAGGAGCCGAGCCAATTGCAAGCAAAACTATTAGAAAAGCGGACTTAGTTAGCATCGTGCAAGATCGCCAGGCTCCCATGTATTATCGCTGTTTAAGAAATGTAATTGTGGCGTAGATTAGTCAATTTGCCCATCCGCTTTCCAATATATGTCCTAGACGCTGATTTCAACTCCGCACGCAAAGTCCGTTTCTTGGGCGGCTTCAGGACGCAAAACACTAATAGTGTTATTGGACGTGCATACACACGGTGCCCATACGGCATCTCTTGTGTGCATAAAAAGTGTAAATTTGTGTGTAGGAATAAGGGCTACGCCTCAGACCTTGAGAATTTTACAATTTTAGGCATTGAACGACGACACATGTGGCTACAGGTAGCACGAAACTGGGCAAGAATGCGTACTGGCTGACGGTTGGCGTGGCACTGCTGCTGCTACGTCTCCAGCAAATCTTCTCTGTAACTGGGTGCATGTCGTACTGTCAGCTGCACGTCAAATTTCTGCGGTCATAGATACCGACGCGAATGGGGACGGAACAGTCGAGATCCGAACAGCCCGGGTCTAAAAAACAGGACTGCTGGCAGGGAATTGCTGTTGGGAGACATGTGCACGTGTCTGCCGGAGCACTGTTATGCGTACGCACTCTTCATCCGCTGTGCATCCGTTGCCAAGGGGGATCCTTCTATGGCAACGTGAGTTCAAATATCCCGCTCCAGGTACACAGGCGCACTGCTGAACCTGGTTGCACTCAAAATAAAGACCGAGAACTGCCGGGCACTTTTGGGACTTCTGGAGGGCCCGTGAATGACAGGCTCTTAAATGTGGGCACAACGGGTTAATTGACCCTAAAAACGAGCCGCTATCCTGAAACTTACCAAGCATCGACTTCTGCCCGCATTTTCTACCTGGTCCGCCTTGCAAGCGCATTGTTGGGTGGGGCATTCTGACTCGTGCACAATTCCGCTCTGACACTGCACATCCCCGATGCACACCAAGGCAAGAGCGCGTATGATGGGGAGGCAGTACCCATTCGTCACACCGGCAACGGTCTCCCGCACACACTGGCAGAGGCCGTACCCGAAGTCGTCCACAATGCACCGAGTGTTCAGCAGCCGCGAACAGTGTTTGTCTGTGCCACATGGCCCGTCGACGTACTCGGCACTAGGGGACAAGTAGTAGTCGGGCAGGCACACACAAACGGTGTCGACCAGCGTCTCGTTAGCATGGCCTGATGACCACGACAGAGGCACCACGCACTCGGCGAAAGGAATAGGATCACAATGTGGCCAAGCAACGGTTGTACAGCTTGGGTGGAAACGGGACGCATTCGACCTCCGTCTCCCATATAATTTGAGAATAGTGAATACGAGGAAAATAACGACAGCTTGACCAATTTAAAAAACCGTCCATGCCATCTGCATTCTTGATGACCAAGAATTTCGCAACACTAAACTGTCTCAATGAATACAAGTGTCCATGCAAATGATGAGCACAAGGCACGAATTATGTCCCGTACTGTCAATATGTGAAGTGATTCCATTGGTGTATCGTGATACTAAACAGGAAGGGGACTAGTCTGAGTTTGTCTTCACTTGCAAATTAGGAAAGCTTCATTTACACAAAGGTTCTTAACCATGGTGAATATGCAACAGATGTAGAGGTGCTTGACTTAAGTCATAAAACTACATAAAAATGAATGCACGTAACGCCAAGCAACCTTGGAACAACTTGAACAAGGACATTGTTTCTGTTACAGTTACGTATTGCAACTTCACACTTGTTCAAATAATTCATTTATTGGACAAAAGTTCAATTTTTGGACATAATTACACGAGAAACGCGTTTCTGGACATTTACATTGAAATTAGGGGTG
>WIXG01000719.1:0-24778 GCA_009869945.1 Mesaphorura yosii
TGAATCAACTGGAGCGCACGAAGAAGGCAAGAAAAGACGATGAACGAATGTAAAAAAATTGATGTTCAAAAATTCGCAAAATGTTTCCAATGTTGGGTGTGCTGTACGGCATACTAAGCAACACTGATGCATTGCTTCAGTTGATATTTTATGCTTAAGATGTGCTCACGTGGTCATTACTTGTAATGAATTATTCAGTTAAAGATCGAGTCTCGTTCTCTCGTCGAGTTGTCAACAATTGATTCAAAATAATAAAGTCCTTCCGGGAATGTCCAGTTAAAACAAACTAGTTTACGTGTCCAATCTTCATTGTCCAGCATACATTGTCCAGCCGTTAGCCGTCATCTCGCATCCGATTCCGATAAGGTGTCACTTTGCCTCGCGAGCCGCGCCGCGCAGCAGAGCAAGTCACAACGCATTGCATTCAATATTATAAGATGCGGAGTACAATTTTCGCCTAATCTCGCAGAAATTCGCTGTTATTCCTTCGCGCTGTAGCCCCCGTCCATCGATTTACACCGCGCAGCCACGCCGAGGGCAAAGTTCTGCCGAAACCCCGACTTTTGCCGCACGCACCAGACCTGAAACATTACCGTCACCACCGACACGCATCGTTTCCCCGAGCGGAGACTCAGGACAGCCGTTCCTTAAAGTAAAGGTACGCCAACAAAAATTCGCATTTTTCTCCCGAAGCAGCCCTATTGCCCCTGAAATCAGGCCATAGAGCACAGGACATTGTCCAGAATTGAGACAAAGCGTCGGTCCGCGTACATTCAAAGCGGAGTCGCGATGAGAGATTTTTCCCAGTTCAGACAGGCAAGCTCCCTTATCGCATTAGCATTATCTCTGTCATCTTTCCTTCCAGAGTTTTTACATGCCGAGTCCCAGTCCGCGCACACAGAATCACAGTATTATTAGAGTCTCAGCTCAGCAATCCTCGCCAGTCCCAGACATAGTCCCATTATGTGAAGCCAAGTCCATTCCCTGCCTCCTGAGCGCACGCGTGCATTCGTAAGCATAAAGAAAAGGTGCATCCTTATGAGCTGAAGCAATGTTTTGAGTCTGCAAAGCCCAAATAAACAAAAAACTTTCAATTTCTTCAGCCCATGACCCAGTTCCAGTGCTGTTGTTTACATGCGTTATCGCTCTCCGTATGCAGTTCAGTGCAGAAAGGTGAAGTTGACAAAATAAAAGCCTCGCGTTGGTACTGCGCGCAGCTTATGCCATTGCTTTGAAAGGCAGCCGTGCTGCGTGGTTTGCGAATTGAGAAGCGCGGTATTTTTCAGTAAACTTAATTAATACAAGCCATTCTAGCGTGTGTTGTCATATTAGTCAGAGTTGGAGTCCCCGTGGTTCTAGAAAAGGTTCGCGCATTCGTAAATGTAAAGAAATTTCTTCAGCCCATGAATATTAAGCTCATTTCGTATCAATGAAAGAGTACACCTGAACTGGGTCCAGTGCGACTGGCTGAAGGCGAAGATCGATGATCTGTCTTTTATCATCGCGACAGAGCGCGACTCGAAGCAGTACGTGCAGGGCATGGTCCGTCACCTGCAGAACAAGGTCGTAGAGGTGCTGGCCGATTTTGAGGTCTGCTGTGAAGAGCGCCTGGACATCAACTTCCAATGGAAGGCCCACCTTTACGCGATACTTGTCTTTGTGCGTTACATTGAGGCAGACGCAAGTGAACTTGAATGAGAACGAATCGAGCCCCTGACCCTCTGCATATTTGGGCCAAGCTTAAGGAGCTGGAGGCCGTGGTTGGCATCACTGCCATCAACGGCAAAGCCGGGAAGGTCATACCGCATCCACAGGGCACAACTGCTCCTTCGATGCCTGCAATAGCAACAGCAACTGCGCCTGGCTCTGGCACGCAGAAGCCAACCCGTGCTGGAGGCTGGGTTCGCCGTTAAACTTTAATTAATACATTGTCTAATATAATATAAGAACCTATTTTCATTCACTTATCCATTTAGCACCAGCTTCGTTGAATAAAGAATCCTAAGACCGTAGCCCGGGTGTGAAATAATTATGATGAAAAAATTAGTCACAGGAGGATGCTTATCACTTCAAAGATGTGTTTTCCTCATTCTCATACTTTGGGAAAGAGAAACCGGCACATGGCATCGCAAACTCGCTGGAAGACACGAATTAATTGCACGACTGCACACAAGTTTTTGGCAGGACGGTTTTGCATCGCACTCGACTCGACGTGATTTTCACCAATTATAACTAGTTCCGCGAGTTTAGCCTTGAATATTGGTCAAGTTAGTGCAGAGCAGTAAAATCAAGTTCATAGCTATCAGAAGCAATGATTGAATCGTCACTCTTTTCAATTTCGTCGAAATGAATGGAGCCAACAGTTACAGCAGCAGGATTCGCGATGCGGCTGATAAGGAGAACAATGCTGATCCTGGCGGGGAGGGGCGGACACGACAACATAACAAGTACTTCTTATTCTGTTTTCTTCACCGGGGAGATCAACCAGTTGAAATATGCACTCAAGGGGATTTTGGAATCCTTAATGGAATGCGAGGGTGAGCCTGTGCGTTCGAGTAAGCGCTGCATGTTTAAGTTGAACGAGTCTTGCAACTACTACAAGTTCTATTTATTGCTTAACCTACTTAACTCACTGCAGCAGGTTTGGAGGAAGGCCACTGCCCTGGCACTGAGGAAGCGAAATCTGCAATTGCCCCTGTGGTCAGTGTTCGGTCTGGTATATAACAGGTGGTATTTACCAGTGGTAAATAACGGTATGGGAAATATATCACCTACTGTGATATGTTAAATAATGTGAAATATTATGTAGGCGACTAAAAATCGTGTCTTCTAATGAGGTAAAGTGATTAAAGAGATGGCACGACGTTCAAGAAGTGAACGACAAGGGACTCAAAAGTTTACCCTGAGGCATGGTATCGGTAATTGATACCGATGACGAAAGCCAAAGCGAATAAATTCCACCAATACTTATTTTTATAATTAATTTTGTCGAGAATAAAACTTTTGAAGTGATGGTATTTACCAGTATTTGTCATTATTTGGCGTTATATAGTGGTATTTACCACATTACAATTATTTACCGTTATTTAACATTATTATGCGTTATTTATCCCTATTTACCACTGGTATGGTAAAAACTCTCAAAAGTGGTAAATGGACGAACACTGCCTGTGGTACACCACTTCAGATTCGAGCCATCATCAAAGACACCCATTCCAGTTACATTTAAAAAAGTCGGCATCAGCTCTGAAGCCAACGGAGTGCCTCCACCTCCGAATTAAAGCAGTGAAGCCGCGTGAAATGCAAGCATGTGTGAATGAAATGTGTTGATTTATTAATGGTGCTAAACCGTTTTTTGTGTAATGTCAGTATGTGAATGCGAATCTGTGATTTCAAATGTTAGCACAGAAGTAGATTATGCAACTTATTCTGTAATTACGTAACTCATCATAAGTTGGCGTTGGCGTTTTTGCATTATGCAATTATCAGATACATAAAATCACCGGTTGCTTATGTTTCATCACAACAGATCAGGTAGGTTTTTGCATTGACGGACTGCATTGGGTCCAAAATATTAAAATTGCAACAAACTTAATTTCTGGCTACTATTTTCAGCCACAGGCCATTTTCTGGCTTCAATGCTAGCTTACTCGCGAACTTCAATGGGATTGTTGTCGTTGAGCTGGGCTCCAGGTGGAATTTGAGTACAAGATGTGCCAGGGCTGCTTTCCCTTCGACAAGGGCAAACCGCATTGCTAAAATTATGGAAGAAATGTCATCTTCATTAACAAATCCCGGTACAAGCCAGTCATTAATGGAAAAGACGGTCGCATCGCCGTGATCCTTACCAATGCAACTCCTGGGTCCTTGACCAAATGGCATGTACGTGTACGGATGGCGTGAGGCCTTGTTCTCCGGTGAAAAGCGTTCGGGATCAAACTTTTCCGGATCCGAGTAGTACTGCTCGTCGTGATGAATTCCCATTACAGGGATTACTACATGCTGACCCTTCTTGATGGTCACATTTGTGCCCGAGAACGTGTAGTCCTTCGTGCATTTTCTCTGCAGAAAGATTAACATTATTGCTGATTCCTAACTGCTGGTAACCTCAAGCTATGCATTCTCTCAATTCTTACCTCAAGCCGAATCCCAGGTGGGTATTTACGTAAAGTTTCTGCATTCATGAGAAACTCAATTAAGATTTGAGGAATTTTACGATTCCACTAAGATTTTCAATGCAATCAATTTACAATTTTTACCTGATACGACCATGTCCAGGTACTGACAGTTGGTGAGTGTATCGTACGTCAGTTTCCCGTTGTTCCTCTCATAGATGCCCTTAATCTGCTGGTGCAATTCGTCCTGCACGTCTTGATTCACCGCCAGCTCGTACATTGCGAGAATTAGCAGCGTCTCCGTCGTATCAAATCCGGCCAAAAAGAACAGCAGGCTCTGAGCGGTCACCGAGACATCGGTCAAATGAACTTTGCTTGCTTTCTGCAACTCTACGTTTTTCTCGTTCATGACATCCACTTCATTTTTGTCTTCCTCTTCCGTCTTCAGCTCGCCAGCTTGTGTATCAATCAACAATTGCAGGAAATCTTCACGCCTCTTCCCACTGCTCTTACGCGAATCCTTTGATGACTTGATCACATTCGCAAAGAAACCGATGGCTAGCCCGTCAAAGAAGGAAATGCGAAGGATGTTCGCTAGCTTCGGTAAGAACATCGCAATCAGTATTTTTATCATTGTAAAGGGATTTTTGACCTGGTTCTGAATTCGTTTTCCCATTTCCGCGAACGGAGCGTCAGAATTTTCGAACACCTTGCTGTCGACGCCAAATGCAGCGTTGGCAATCACGTCCATGGTGTAGCGAGAACTGACATCTCGAAACTCAAGCTCGGTTTTCGACGACGCCAACTCTTGTTTAATGAACCGTGACATTTTCTCACCACACTCATTAAATATTTCAAACATTTTGCGAATCTTGCCCGTAGAAAACGTTGGACTGAGCGTATTTCTCATGTTCCTCCATTCTTGACTTTGTAGGAATAGCAGCATTTGGTTGAAGTACGGAGTATGTTTAAGTATGTCGACTGTGCGACGATCAACAAAGTGGTCGAAGTCCTTCACCAGGACGCTCTTAATTAAGTCCAGGTCAGTTAAGTATACAGCGGGTGTCCTCATTTCCATGTAGCCTACGACAGGAGCGTCGGGGTGAAGTTTCTTGGTCTCAGCATACAATGTCTGCTCAATTTCATGAAATGGTCGACGAAAGAGAATGCGATCCATCAGAGGTATGACTTTATTGAAATCCATCAGCGGAACTCCACGACTGGGCCAATACTGCTTATTGCCGTTGTAATATTTGTAGAGTCCGAAAAGTATGAGCGGAATGCCCGCTACGAGGGCTGTGATTAGCCACCACATTGTTAAATTGGAACGAACGGATCACTTTCGGATATTGACACTGGCCAGTTTTCGACTCCAACTGTGGCGACTGCAGTATTTGTAACTCTGCTCCTGCTTTCAGGAAGTTTTCGAACAGTACTCAAGCGCTTTAACGACTCCACTGTTATCTTGATTGTTCGTAGCGCGCAATTCAGCAGACCACAACCTATGACTCACTAATAAACTTTGTCAACACAACTTTTAATCTGATGAAACCAGTATTTTACTCGCGTCAAAGCCAAAAAAGTCACAAGTTTCAGGGCAGCTTTCTGAATGCAATACGAAATTACGTTTTCATCATTCAGAACGTCAAAGCTCATACCAGCGAGAGTTGCTAAGTAGTAAGCAGTAAACAGCCGTTGCGCGTTCGTCTTTTGAATGTCCTTGAACGAGAAACATCTGTACACTGGACAAGCGGGATGCAGAGAACCTTGTTGCGCTGGATTGTGCGTTGAAAGTCAATGTGAACTTGAGAAGAATGGACAGAAGAGAGACTGGCAGATGAAACATCAAATTGCGTAATGCGAAATATGCAGCCGGCTAGATGCGGCCGTGCGACTTGCGGTCCTTCGAATATGCGGCCTATGTGGTATGCGGCCCGCGCCCTACTATGAAGGATAGAGTCAGTCTGCTATTGCCAATACGATTGGCAATAACAGTGCAGGTCCACTAACGGGCAAGTCTCTATTTGGACCCGGGATGGGAAAGTGTACTCACGGTATTGCTCCCAACACGCACTATCATTGCAAATTCCTTCCTCAGCACTATGTAATGAAAATGTGGACTACAATACAGTGTGTACAGGTAAGGTTAAAAGCAATATTAAACATTATATTCAATGTTATGGGCGACTCCACGTAAAAATTCTAGAAAGGCAGCCTTTCTAACGTCATCATCTGTTGCTGGCTCCTTTTGGTTGTACCCTTCCAGAATTCGCTTCAGGCTTTCTGCACTTTTCTTGTACTTGCTGCTGCTGCCGGATGCTTCTGAATTTCCTGCAATTGCCTTCTCAATCTTTACTTTAGTTAGTTGTTTTTTGAGACAGTCAATTAACTTGTAAATCGTTGGATGAGCTGCACTTAGCATCGAATTCATCGAGCGGTTGAAGCCTTCACAGTTGTTGGCTTTCCCCAAATCATCCAAGACAGATTGACGGCAGTTCCACCGAGCAACATCAAACAATGGTGCACGTCGACGGGTGTTACTTCTGTATGCTCCAACCCAGGTGATCTCGAAGTAAGCCATTAATGGCGCCTTGCGATTGTAATTTTCTTCGTAAAAATCCGACTCCGAGAGTGCATCCTAAGCCGCTGCAAATTCGGCGACTGGCAAAAATGCAAGTGCTGCCAGCATGTTCATGTTCAAAGCGAAGTCCGGTTTTTCACGATAATCTTCAGCTACTCTTGGAATTTGCTGAATGTGCTTCCACACGCTTTGGGAGAAATGAAAAAAGCACCCTCGCTGGCGGGCCGCTGGGAACTCCGAATGAAAGGTGTTGACCGAGGCTTGTGCGAAGTCGCTCATAATGGTGTTGGGTGCCAGATTCCGTTTCACATTCTTCATAGCAGATAAAACTCTGATGTATGTGGCTTGGGTGTGATTTGGCATCAAAATATAGACGAGAGGAAGAATTAAATCTCGGAACTGGCTGTGGATTATGAACAGTTGGTCGAACAATGATGGACTAGCTTTAAATGTGCCGTCACAGAACCATTTCTCGGAGCGCTCCAGAATTTCAAAATTTTGCTGTGTTCCGAACATCAAAATACGTTGCATGTTGTTGCCTGAGTCGAACAGAAGGAAATTTTCGCCATTATCGAGGGTTGTAATCTGCTCGGGGAGGTCAAGATCGGAGCGAGATGTTGGTGTGCGAAGATTTCCTTGATATTTGTCAAGCCTGACCTTCTGCACACTGCGTTTCAGTGTTATGACCGTAGGAAGTTTGCCTGCAATGACGCCATGAACTTAGTAGTAAAAGTTAGAGTAAGTGGTGAAAATCTATTGTTGTTCGTCTGGGTCCAAGCAACAATAGAGAAAGTGGTGAAAGTGAAGGTCAACCCTTCTTTAGCCTTGGCCTTACCGAGGCAGGCCACAGATGTCCCCTCTAGAGCAGTCGCAACAACGGAGGCCGTGGTTTCGGTTGAGGCAGCAGCGAGAGCGATGACCTTCTTCACAACTTGCCTCTTTTCAATGGATGGGGGGTCAGGTGTGTGATTGTGGCTGTCAGGCCCCTTGATGACCTCCATTATTTCGCCATCCTCCGGGAGGTGGGCACCAGTGTGCAGGCGGCCACGGCAATCATGATGTCTCTCCTCAGTGCAGAGCCATCTTTATGTAAGCGGTATGAATACCCTTGGTACACAAGCACTTTCCCACCCTTTTGACTTGTTGAAAGAGTTGACATATTCACTAATCAGTGCTTCTTCCCAATTACTAAAACGTAGCACGTTAGAACTTAAAACAATAAAATCACAATAAAATACAACTAAGTAACATTAAAACGTCCAGCGACTTTGAAATCTTAGACTTAGTTAAAATATTTAAAAAGCGAACTGCGACTGCTCTACTCCCAAAAAGATTTTAAAAAATTCGAACGCTCCGCTCGTTCTATCTTCCTTCGTTCTCTTCGTGTCCTTTGTCCATTCCGAATTGAGCGTCGGGACGCATTCCTGACTGGCCACATATTCGACGGGCAAGTCGCGCAGCCGCATTCTTCATAATATCCTTTAATTTCTCCGTCATTTCATCTGAAGATTGCTTCCTTCAACATGTGCTGTAATATCTTCGTCGTTTCATCTGAAAATGGTTCTATTCAATAAGTGAATGCAGTTCCTTCATTATATCATCCGAGGATTGCTTTCTTCAACATGTTCTGTAATTTCTTCATCATGTCATCCGAACGTTCCTAATGTGCGTAATCGCCACATAATTTGTCGTTTCCTTCACTGGTGCTGGCGCTATGCTTCTTGTCCAGGCGAATTTATGGTAACCACGGTGGTGGACACGACGAAGGACTTGTTTCTGGCCATAGGTGTCACGGCCAGCATTCTTGGCACGTTTTCTGCTCCAATCTTGCCAACTCTTTTGTATTTCGTTCAATGTGACCTGTCAATCGTTGGAATGGTATTTCCTGTCTGTCTGCTAAATGGCAGTCACGCCTCGTTTCTCCTTCTTCTCGTCTGGACCATCCTTCAATGATAAACTACAAACATTGTGTGGCAACAATTTTTCATTTGCGCGTGCCTCGCAGTCGTATTAATTGTCGTTGGAGTTCGGTTTCTTCTTGAACTTGAGTAAGTGCGTCCACCGCCTTGAATTTGCCTCCATTTTTACTGGCATAAAATCTGTCTACGCAACCAGCTGGAGAATCGCGACTGAAACCCAAGTACCAGTGCCTCCAACAGTTTCTGGCTATTTACCGCTTCTTGTACTTGTACGTCGAAACGGTCAACGAATTTGTGTACACGCTCCTGCCCGCAATTTGCGTCCAGGCCGGAGTCCTCGTCATCGGAGCCTCCTTCTACTTGATTCGTGGTGCACTGAGTACCATTCTTCGGGGTTTCCTCGTATGCGGCCTTACGGCCCTTGGTGGGTTCATTTTTGTGACCGTGGGTGGGGGTGAAGTCTCCTCACGAGTCATAAGGCTGAGAGACAAAAGAAAAAACGTAGCAGAAGCGCAAGGGAAGTACATCCGAGCGTGCTACAAGGCGTGTGCCCCACCGAAGCTCGAAATGGGCAGTTTTTTCTTATTTACTCGGCACCTTTACCCCTGCTGTACAAAATAATCGGTGCACTTGTGACCTTGCTGTGCGCTATAAAAATGCCACCGACGCCCTGAACCATTTCTTTTCATATTCGAAGGAGGGCATTTTCCATTTCATAATCATGGAAAGTCTCCGACACGATACAAGAAAAGTGAGGCATAAATAAAATATAAAAAATTGTTAAATTAAATTCTGTTGGAAAGTTTAATGGATATTTCAGCGGGGGCTCCACTACACTTTGACCCTCCATCGGCTTGAAAGCTCCAGTCACAACAAACCACGTCACGTCAGGCTCTGCTTCATGCCACCATGTGTCATTTGGATTCATTCTTTTTCTTGCGTCATGCAATTACTTTTTCATTCTCGTCGTGTCATCGCATTGCCCCCGTCTCGGTAAATGGTAAGCAAGGATTTAGTCTACGTGTGCTTTTTGGCCACTCTGACTCACTTTTGAATCCAAAACCACAAACTCATTCGTAAAACTCAATTCGCTCATTCACTCGTTATCAGCATTTTGCGTTTAGAATAATCTAATCTCGATTCCAACTAATTTAGAACTCCTCTACCATAATCAATTCGTCCAAATTGCCTACCCCCACCAGATTTAGTGGATTCTCGTTCAGCATTCAGCAGCATGGCCCGCCAGCGTTTCTGGAGTGTGCAGGCGGTGGCGCTGATTCTTGTGCTTGGCTGCTTCTGGACGGCTGTGGAAGTGGAAGGAGGCCAGCAGCACCAGAAGGTCAGGCTTACTGACGTCAAGACACTCACACTCCAGCGAGGTATGCGTCATGTGTGAATTAACTTGCTATCATTACACATTAAGTTGTTGGTAATTTGCGGCTGGCTGGTTTGTTGCAGGGCACATGACGACCGGGAGGCGTTCGAGCCCCGTCCCGCAGCTGAGTTGTATTTACGGGGGCACCATCGACTGTACTCAGCTTTACCTGCCCGTGGTGCAGTGCTACAACCGAGGATCAGACGGCGTGGACGTGCAGTGGGAGTGCAAAGCCGACATGGACGCCAATTACCGCTTTGGGCACGTGCAGGTGGTCTGTGAAGGCTACGACTACCCCGACGACCCGTACATTCTCGCTGGCTCCTGTGGGCTCGAGTATTACGTCAATTACGCCCCAGACAAGGCACACGGCCAGGGGGGCCAGGGCTACCACCACGGACACCAGCACAAGGACCAGGAAGGTATCGGCAAGAGTTGGGTCCTCGTCCTCGGGGCGGGTATCATCGTTTACGCAATCTACAAAACCTGCATCGCTGGAGACCCCCGGCGTCCAGTGCACGGAGCGGACGGCAGGAGTCGCTCAAACGATGATTATCCCGATGACCAAGGAAGACGTCCGCCACCACCGGGCTTCAGGTCCGACTACTTTGGCAGCTCCTCAGACGATTACGGAAAGAACACGTTTGGTTCGTCCTCGTCCGGCTACTCGGGCTCAGGGCGAAGTCAGCAAGGCACAGGTGCTGGTGGATTCTGGACTGGAGCAGCGACGGGAGGACTACTAGGCTACATGTTTGGCGCCAGGAAGTAAGTTTTTAAAGACAGCTCAAAATTACAGCTCCACCTTGTGAAATGGTCGCTAATGTTTGGTTGTTTGTTGCAGTAACACGCCTGGGACCTCCACTGGATACACGACGGGCACAGGAACGGGCGGGGGCTGGTTCGGTGGAGGTGGTGGAACGCGCTCGCGGCCGGATGGTGGCTGGAGTGACCCACAGCCGTCGACTTCGTCTGGGTACACGCACACGACGTCTGGTTTCGGGGGTACGAGACGACGATGAGCTGATCCCAGGCCTGTCATGATTTTACCCGCGTGCGATGCGAATACTTAATTAATTGATACCAAATTCCATGCAAGAATTCAATGCGTACGGCTGTTCTTATCCTCGTGTAATTTATTTTCAGTGCAATAAACCTTATGACTAACGTATAATAGTAATTACGTCATCGGCCGGAGCCAAGAACTTGCTTCCGTGTTTTCAAGGTCAAACTACTTTAAACTTCAGACGCGCGTTGTACGTAATCGTAATTTATAGCTGAGATGGCAGATCAGTCCTCCTTTGCAAGAGCGAATAGCGCAGCGAATGAAGAAAGGAGATATTGAATCCCAGATTCCAAGCCGTGCGTGCAAGCCGGAACGATGTTTCCAAACTGTGAAGATGCTGGTATCTACGAATTCCAGCTGCAGACTACACGAAGGGCTCGTTGTGAAGTCTACTGGAAGGCCAAGTTTTCGCGCACGCACTTGACCACTCCGCCTCCTCCGTCGTTTCCTCCCCGTCGTTCTCTACCTCACACCACTCCCCGACTTGACACTAATGCACGTGGTAAGTTGTTACAGTGTTACTCGGCAGTTGCAGCCACGGTACTCTGGCGTCATATTAAAATTAAACAAGGCGAGTCATTTTCACGGCTTCCGATTGGTTACCGGTGTTCAGGCTCTTCGAGTGGCAGCCATTCCGCGTCACGGCGTCTGCAACCGTTTTTGCAGTTGAATGTCTGAGCAGCAGAACATTTAAAAAGTAAGAATTGAATCAGAATGAGATCTGAGCCGTGGTCCAATTCATAACCTGAAGTTATTTTGAAAAGTGCAATGTCTGGTCAGTGGTCAAGTAGCACCAGATGGCCAGCATTACGTCTGAAGCGAATCCTGAACTGCTCAATTTGCGCCCACTCTTATCCAAATTAACAATTTTCTGAAGAGATACAAAAGTTGGGTTTAGCGTCTGCCTCTGTGTATTGTGCTACATCGATGGATAGTACGAAATGCGAACTGGTAAGATAAGGAGTCGCAAATTCGTGGATCTGGGCGTAATCACGCGTGCATACGAGGGACATGACGCGTGCGAAATTCCGTGTGCATTGCATTCTTGGCTTGTCTTAATTTTGCGATGCTCTCTCTGATGTCTGTTTCGAATGAGGCGGTCAAAGGTCAAGGCTAAGGTCGCGCTCAAGGTTCAATGAAGAGGATTCTGCGAATTCTATGAGAATTACCAAGAAATAGTCACGATTTACACAGAATCACACCAATAACCAAGAATAACCAGGCTATAAATAGACCAATAATGTTTAAGCGAATGTGCCGGGTTGGGGTGCAGGCGGTGGCGGTGGTGGCGCTTCATCCTCATTACCGCTACTTTCCGTTTCTGGTTGGGTACTCGGTATTCTGTCTACTTTGCAAATTGTATTACAGTTAATACAACACAAAAGTCAGAATGCAAGTTGGTAGAAGTTGCAAATTATGCAAAAGGAAAAGGATATCATGTCATTTCCTTTTGCTTAAAAATTTAGAGTGGAACTAGATTCCTGTTGAGTGCACTGCACAAGTTCTCAAGAACTGGGCAGACGCTGTGTCTTCCATTTTTGCCAACTATAAATGTTTGCAAATCGCAGTCCACTGGTCAGTACTGCAAATATTCCGCGAAATTCAGAGGTGCTGCTTGCTCTGAAGGTAAGGAACGCATTATCCGATTTTGCATATAATCTCGAACACCGAAATTGTTTGCAATTTTCAGGTTTCTCTCATCCTAAGCACAAAGACTAAGACACAGCACAAAGATGAAGTCGGTGATTCTTGTTGGATCTCTTCTGATCGTCCTTGGCCTGGCTGCAACCACGTGTGACGCGATGTGTGACCAACACTACGCATGGAATCGGTGCCAATGCCAGTGCGGTGGAGAAATGAACGGACACTGCCATTGCGCATGGGGTGACAAACTGCAAGGAGTGTACTGCCGCGCTGGGAGCAATCACTGGGTCTGCTTCCCATGGGCAGGCGGTGGGTGTCCTTTTCCGCGCTGCATTGAGTAATCTTCCCGTCAGGACGAAATGAGGTTACCGAAATGAAATATTCACTTTACAATTATGCACATGTAAGAATTGTAGGAATAATTGTGCAATAAAATCAAACCATTACACTATCGAAATTAATTATCGATAGTTTGCGAGGGCTATTCGTTGCCAGTTCAAGGTTTCTGCAGGGTTCAGGAGTCCATGGCAGTCGTCTCAGTCTGAAGGCATCAACAACGGAATTAAAGTGAACGCTTTAAATCACTTCTCCATAAAAGATTCCAGGAGGAGCTCTCATTATTTTTGAGTTCTCCGCAAGTCACCAGCAGAAACTGACAGACGTGAAGCTAGGAAGTGACAGCAATTGTGTCGCTGTCCAGTTACAATAAATTACTCAATTACAATTATATAATTTCTATATTTCCTAGTAAAAGTAATTTAAAGCTACAATTAAAATTTCCGTGGGATTAATTCGTATTTGTAATTGAAATTACATATCACGGACAGAAAGCAATAAAACATTTTTTTCGAACAAACAGACGTCGTGCTATTTTTGCCAGGGGCCACGATACACATACGTTTTCGAAAAGGCACTGAGGCAGCTGAGAAGCCATGCATTGTCAGTCTCTCCTTCATTTCTTCTGTCAATTCTCTCCAGTGCAGTGCAGCGATACCAAAGGCAGGAAAGAAATGTACTCAAGAAACTTGTACTTAAGAAATGTTCTAAGAAAATGAAATAATTTGTTATTGAAATTACAAATACTTAATTAATTAATAATTAAATAATTAATTATAATTACATTCTTTAGAAATAAATTTAGTAATTTGTAATTTGTATTTAATTACAAGCTTGACTGTAATTTACCCGACTCTGAGCAAAATTAAGTAATTCTTTGCACTCTAATATTTCGCACGAGAAATTATTAGCACTCAGAGACAGAAATATGCCCGGACACTTGACCGAGCGGATGGGACGGACATTCAAGCTCATGCCCTCCCCCCCTGACATTCAGTACAGAACCAGGAGATCGACGAGGTGGGCGATGACGACATCGCTCATGAGGTACGGGAACGTGTTCCTCGTGCTGACAGTGAAGGACCCGATGCTCATCTCCAGCGGCCTGCATGCCCTCAGTTGTTTCATCAGCACGAGCAATGGCGCCTCTGCTTCTCCTCCAGCATTGCTTTGCTGTAATATTCCTTTGCAGGTAGAAATCAGGCTCTCGCTCAATTCTTTCACGTCAGCCGCAGTCCTCTGGATGATGTTTGTCATCGCAAATATCACGCAAAACGTACCCAGCGCCTCAAGCGCCAGTGCACCGCCCTTGTTGTAGAACCCGATAACCAAGTAAAGGGTCGTGATCATAATCGCGCATGCCAACCCGAGGGCCGCTCCGAACAGGTGTTTGCACTCGCCTATGAGCCAATTATGAAGCACGGCGTGAGCCCGATAAATACGCAGAGCCTCCGTGCTCGAGATGTGCCCACCGAGAACCCGCTGCCGAAGGAATCCTATCGAACGCACGACCGAACTCGGGTAGACGAGGCCGCTCACTGAATAAAAGTCGACAATCAGCCAGTCCAGAAAGATGATGTGCGTGAAGAGCGGCGGGAGAAACAACATGGCGACGAAACTGGCTCCGACGCTGGCGAAGGCGTGCACACGCCAAAGAACAGACGCGGTGACGAAGGCAAATGTGAGTGGAATTGAACAGAAAGCCATGGCCCCCATTGCACGTACGTGCTCTTCGACTCCGTCGGAGTCCGTGCTCGCGGTATTCAGGCGGAGGAGCCCACGTACGCCGGCGTTGAACCGCAGGAATTGGTCGTTGAGAGCCTGGACACGGTCGGAGTAGAGCAGAGTGATTACATGCAGAATGAGGGCTAACGACTCGGCGGAGAGGATCGCGTAATATTGGGAGCGTTCCGCCATGCCTATCGGTTCCATAAACTCGTACCAGAGTCCCAGGCCGTAAATGGTCACGAGTTTGAATGAAAAATTCGCCGCAGTCTGGGCAGCCCAAAGCCGGCGACGCGTTGAACTCCCGGCGACGCAGTTGGTGGCCTTGACAAGGAAGGGCAAGCAGGCGAGCCGGTAGCGAATCTTCCCCATGAAGGCCATGAGCCCCAGCGAGGCCTGGGACGCCATGAATCTGTGGGGAATGAAGGACGAATGCACCCAGGATGAAGTGATTCAGTCAATTTATGGTCACTTAAGTTCAAAGTTGTCTAAAAATACTCAGATAAAGTTCTGGAGTCAACAATTTTAAATTGACGAAATGGATTCAAAATGTCATGGACGGAATCATTTTTGAGTATCGACAACGAAATTTTCCTACATTCAATAAATGACGGCTGAATGAAAGTATATCGCTTTTAGGCTAAATTAGTTTCACCCGCCCAAATTGCCAATGATGTCGACATTTTTAGCATTTTTGAGTGTCTGATTCTTATCGGATGACCCGAGTCGTATGCAAGTCACCTTGAAACGTTTCCCTTGACTTAATTTGAGTTAATAGACTTTTTAATTAATTTTAATTTTTAATGGACTTGGCTTAAGTGATTCTTGTAAAGTGATGTGGTGCCCCGTGTTAAAGTTCAAGTTAATTAATGTGCACTTTGTTTTTCGAAACTCGAAACCTCCCGATGTCCAATATCGTCATCTCCTTGACTTAGTGAATATTTCTTGCTCGCGAATTTTAGTTTGTATGACTAACAAATAATAAATATGGATAATTAACAGCCAATTAAATTAAAAACAACCGAGTTTTTAGTTTATTTTCGAGCTCACAAGTCAATTTTTACAATTTCTATTCAATTATTCAATTTTCATCGTGTCGGTAGTGAATTTCACACTGGACTACAGCGGGATCATCGCATTAGCTCGTGTCGGGGATTGAATTGTTGATCTTCTGAGCACTCGAATAAATTCGGCACGCTCTCGTTACAAAGGTAGAAGTTTTTACAGCAAAATCGGTCAGGAATCAGTCGTGTGGCTCCGTCGCTGCAATCGAGACGAGGCATGTGCTCTGTGGTCAAGTTAATGGCAAATATCAAAAGCTTCAACCCGGTTCCAACTCCCTTTTTTTGCTCAACTTGGTCTTGGAATATTTCTTGCTCGAGCCTCCCTACTATAAATTGCAGTGAGCTGGTCTTTCTATTTCGTAAAATTCATACACATGAGTTCGTTCAAGTGTTGATCACGCTAGTTGTCAATTGCTGATAAAAGTGCCTGTGTACTACATGGGATTTGACCACGACAGTTTGCTGAACACCCAACTAATTCTCAGGCAACAAATGACTTACAAGCAAGCTGAAGCAACGAAAACAATGTCAAGTGAAGATCAGGACAGACAAGGTAAAAGAAGCCTTAATTAAGCTTTTCACGAGTTGCGAGCAGCAAATCGACGAGTTTTGCGACAATGACGTTGCTCATCAAATACGGAAATGTCTCGCGTTCGATAACACCAAAGGTTCCGATGTTGACCTCCAGGCGTCTGTATGCTCGCAGCTGTTTCTTAAACAACAGCGCATGACTGATTTTTTTTGGGTGTGCCCATACAAAGGAGTCGAGCAGAAGCTGGCTCGAGCTCGTGATGTGGGTCGCATGTTGGAGGAGTACTCGAACCATCACGAGGATCAGGGAGAAGACGGCCAACGCCTGCAGCGCCATTATACCCGCTTCGGCGTAGTAGCCAACCACAACGTAGAGCGTCGTAATCATGCTGACGGACGCCAGACCGATCGCCAACGCCGTGAAATGCTTGAATTCTGACATCACATAATTGTGGAAGATTGCATGCGCTCGGAACGCGAGGAGGGCTGCCCCGTTGCGAATCTCCGCATCCAAAACCCGCTGCCGGAGTACCCGCATTGAGCGAAGCACGCCGTTGACGTACGCCAGAGCGATGACGGCGATATCGACCACGACCATCCAGTCCAGAAGCACGAAGTACGCACAGAGCAGCGCGAGACCGACCGCCGCCCAGATACTGGCACGAAATACGGCGAAGGAGTGCATGCGGAGGAAGATGAGGGCAGGCATTACGGGGAGGACGAGGAGGGTCGACCCGAAGATGACAAGTAGCAGGCCACGAAGGTAGATTTCGATCCCGTCAGGCTCCGAGGGGTCGAGACCGACAAGTGCGTCTGTGAAACAAAGCGAGCATCATGAGCTTCGAAATCGTCAGATTTCTCGCCTTATCGTCGTTTCGACTAGGCGGCGCTTACAGATTTCCGAGTTAAAGCCCAGAAGCCGGTTGGCCAGCGCCCGCCAACGGCCCCAGCAGAGGAGGACACCGACATGGCAGCAGAGGGAAAGTGAGAAGACGGACATGAGAAAGTAGTACTGGGAGCTTTCCATCATGGTGACTGGTTGAGTAAACTCGTACCAGAGCCCAAGAACGTAATACATGACGACGATGAAGGAGAGGTTGCAGGCGTTCTGCGTCAGCCACAGCAACCTTTGGGCCCGAGTGCCTTCGACCAGCTGGAGGCCGTCCACGCCCGCTCTCGCGACCACCACGCGGAAGGGCATCGCCCCGATTCGGTAGCTGAAGGACCCCATAAACATCAAGAGCTCCAGAGTGGCTTTGGACGTCATGACTGAGTTCTGGGCGAAAGCTGTGAGAGTCGCGTCGCAAAAAGCGATAGGCGAAAGGTATTCCATTTGATGAAAACAAGCAGCAGTAATTAGAATGTTATGAACTTTGAGGCCAGTCATTTTAACTTCCTGCCCACAGAAACTTCCAAATTTTCCATGTTAAAATTAATCGAATGGTGTCAATTTATTACACGTACTATTTTTACGCTGCATGTTAATGCGAACGTCAGGTCAGACAGGACGAAAGCAACTTTGAAAAGTCCACAAGGGAGAAGCCGTAAGCCGGCTCTTCATGACATGAGGAGCAAGCCGACGAGTTTCGCGATGACGACTTCGCTCATAATGTACGGAAACGTTTTATGCTCAATCACGATGAAATTTCCCCCGTTAACCCCCAGCGGCTTTGAGGCTCGGAGCTGTTTCTTAAGCACGTTCGTCATTCATGTCGGATACTTCCGTGGAATTGTGGAGAAGAGCAGCTGACTCGAGTCGGTGATGTCCGTCGCGACTTTCATGCAGATCTTGCTAATAGCGAAAACTATGGGAGAGACGCAGAGCGCCGCAAAGGCCATGACTGTATCGGCGCGGTAGCCAATGACGACGAAGAGCGTCGTGATCATCATGGAAGCCACCAGTCCGATGGAGAATCCCGTAATAAAAACGAATTTATTTCGTGTTAAATGCCATACTGTTTGGCATAAATGCTAATTTTACGAACAAGGACAGTTCAATGCAGATTAAATGAGATGCTGATCACCTCTTCTGGAACTTCTCCTGAATCTCCTCGAGGGTCTTTCCTTTCGTCTCTGGGACGAAGAAGAGAACGTAGAGTCCACCCAGCACGCACCACCCACAGTAGAACCAGTAACCCCCGCTCTCGTTCAGCACCTGCATCACGTCCGTGAAGAACCGAACCGTGGCGAATGTGGTTGCCCACTTGACGATTGTGATGATACTCGCGCCGAGTCCCTTTCCCTTCGGAGGCAGAATCTCGCCCATCAACATGTACGAAATGGGCCCAGTGCCGATGGCAAAGGCCCCGATGAAAACGGCGAGACTCGTGACCGGGAGCCAACCAAGGCCCGAAGGGCTCACTCCATGCCCGCTCTCTTTGAGCCAGAAGTAGCATCCCGTTCCAGCGAGACAGAGTGCCATGACGAACTGTGAGATGATGAGGAGGGGCCTTCGTCCGAGCCAGTCCACTAGAGCAGCCACCACGAGGGCCGCAACCACGTTGATGAAACCAAAGATCATCGTGGCGTAGTTCACGTCCAGCTCGATCTCTGCCGATCGAAAGATGTCGACTGTGTACGCTGTGATGGCGATGTTTCCAGTCATTGCAGAGAAGAAGTGGACGGAGAGTGCGATTGAGCACGGCTTCAGAATGGGCAGAGAGAAAAGGTCTTTCCAGGAGCCTCCCTCCTCCTTGTCCTTTTGCACGGCAGTCAGCTCCTCAAGCTCGTGCAGCTCCTCCTGAACCTCCTTCGGATCAGCCGTCGTGTGAAGCCAACAGAGGGCCCTCGTCGCTTCACCAGCACGACCCTTCGACATCAGGAAACGTGGCGACTCTACCACAAACATGAGAAGGATGTGGCCCAGCACCGTCACTGCACCCGCCGCGAGTGCCTGCATTCGCCAAGGCAGGAACGCCCCCATCGTCTCTCTAAGCAAGGGAAAAATGGGAAATCAACCGATGACTTGGAGTCTATCGCCACCAACATTTGCTATTGGTAACCAGTGGTAATTCCATTGGTTTAGTTGTGCGGCTGGACTCAAGCGAGTCAGTTCAAAAGTTGTGAAGTGGAATGAAAAGCAGTTAGAAGACAAAAAAATTTCAATTGTGCATTTCTTTTAATTCTTTTACAAAAGTAGTGTTGAAATTAGTAGAATTAGGAAGTTCTGTGAGTGACCAAATGCGAGAGACAATTAGATGTCAAATTAGTCCTCGTCGTCATCAAAAGGAAAAGGTGCCTGAACTCAAGTACTAAACCATGATGCGCAATGGCCTACAAGCGAATCGAGATGAATTTCTACGGATCGTTCTACAAACTGATAAGTATAAAAGGTAAAAGTAGTAGTATCTCAGATTACTGTTTAATTAAGTTCACTAGAAAGACTTTCAGAATAAGAACTTACGATTTAAGTAATTTAAGTTAAAAGTCTCTTTTTTAATTGTATTTTGTTATATGTAGTGTGATGAAGATTTTTTACTGGGTTTCACTGAATAAAAGTCACTGTTTTGGCGTCGGTTGAATTTCTTTTCATGCTTCAGCATTCATGACAAATTGGCACTGGCATACCAGTACCAAACCAACGAAACTGTACATGTAAATATACTGAGTGAACTGACATCTATTCTGCGTTGGTTCTGTGTTGGCAAGACTTGCACTGGTTAAGTTTGGGGATTGCCAGTGGTTTTTCGATATCACTGGTTTTGCCAGCTTCAAGTCGGTACTATACCAGTATCAAGTGCTGATGCCGGCCTGGTTTTGGAAAAAGGGGCATTTGGATGCTTCGCCAACGGAAAGTTGCAAGTACCAATTCGATGGTATTTCGATTGTAAAATGTTGTGGAAATTGCTCACATGTAGAGGATTCCTGACGCGATTCCCATGTCGAAGCCCGAGCCGAGTTTGCCCCGAATGTCGGGGTCGGAGGTCTCAGCCACGTAGATCGGAGACACGATCGTGAACGCACCT
Organism: Mesaphorura yosii; assembly: GCA_009869945.1. NCBI lineage: Eukaryota > Metazoa > Arthropoda > Collembola > Poduromorpha > Tullbergiidae > Mesaphorura > Mesaphorura yosii. Next base: position 20,319 of record WIXG01000719.1, read on the forward strand.
CCAGCCACACCAGTCAGGAACCGCCCCACGTACACCATCTCCACATTCTGAGCAAGGAGGATGAGGGTCCATCCACCCAGGCACGGAGCTGAGAGGCCGAGCATGCTCCACCTCCGCCCAAAGTGCTCCAAAAAGTAATCGAGGAGCGGACCCGAGACGAGAGCGCCCAACTGAAATGAAAATATGGCCAGGGTGGAACTGACAAGCTGTCCGAAGACTGTGTGCTTACAATCCACAGGGATCCGATCCATTGCGACTGAGACTCTGGGTCCTTCATGCCGATGGCCTCGTCCTCACGCAGACCGGGCAGCGCAGTTGCCGACCACCCCGACATGATCCCGAAGGCTAAAGCCCCGAAATTGGCTGGCGAGTACAGTAAAAGCGCTCGGATTAACCAGAATTCAAGCTCTTACGGCTTGGGTAAATGGTTTCTACCTGCGACAGCTGCAAAGTACTGATTTCGCCTCCACTTTCTCTTCGTGGGAGAGTCAGAGTCCACGGAGATGACTACTAACGCAGGCGGTTCGCCCAGACCGTTGGCATCAGAGTTACAATCGTCGCGTGCCTTCCCATTTGGACACATGATCAAGAGAAGGAAAGCGGAGAGAAGAGAAGAGAAGAAAACCGAATCTGAATGGAATGCCAACGCATGAGTGGACTTGAATCGCAAGCACTGACCTTGGTACGAGCGATACAAGACTCTGAATGATTTATTCTGGACGCTGCATTCATTCGATCAACCGCACCACGAAATGCCTGCATGGGAAGTTAATGTACGCGCACGCACGGGAGCTGTTCAGCCACTCAACCCATCACTCAACAAAGACACTCTCTGCGCAACATTCTGCAGTCTGCATAAGTAAAGCAGTGCAGGCGAAGGTCGACCAACCCTGCCTTGACGAAGAGGCTGTTGGGCAATGGCGAATTGGAACTACATAATTAGGCAATTACTGCGGTCCGTCAATTAAGAGTAGCATTAATTGCTGAGAGATGGCAATTAGAACTGGCTAATTGCTCCGGCTATTTTAAGAAATAGTGAACGAGGCACACTAACAAACCTTCGGACTGCTGCCTGAACTCAAAGATTCATATTCTTCAACTAATATTATTATATAAATATTTAAATGACAACGTTTGCATTTCTTGAATTCTAATCTTATTAGAGTGGCTGGCTTACGAATCACAATCGTGAGTTTGATTCGCTCCAGCTTCCTGTGCATCCCTCGATGTACGTTGGACCAGACTGGCCGTAGTGGATCTTTACGACTTCGTGGCTGGAGATGAGATGACCTTCCCTGTTGAAGATGGCGTTGACTGATCGGCGGCATTCGAAGCCGCAGTTGGCCACGTTGCGCGTGTACAGCCTATCGTCACACGCCCCTGTCGGCTCCAGACTCAGCTTGTCGAAGAAGAAGCGGACCACGCTGTAGCCAACCTTTACGATCCGTGATTCGCCACGAACGCGTGAGACACGGCGGAGCATGGGAACGAGGTAGGAGAGTCACAACCCTGTCCCTTGTAGAACTGCATCCGTAGAGGGACCACGTGCGCAAGGATTGCAATAACTGGTGGCTGATTGTTTGCTGTGTCCCGACACCACTTGTCGGTGTCCACTCCGTCGTTCATGAATGAGGGTCACGCGAACTGCGTCCTCAGCTCGAAGGCTTGACTGCTTAATTGCGCGCTGCCAATTTTCATAATTAATGAGAAATTTCTTGAGCCATTTTATGAAGATAGGGCAGGCTCGATGTCAAGTCATTGTCAAGAATTGCGCAGGAGTCGTGGATTATTCGCTGTAATGGCGAAGTGGCAATGCCCGTCCGCTTATCTTCAGTGCATGAGGAATCGCATTCAATCAACAATTGAGCGGGTGTGTGGGTATTGCAATCGAGTGTAAATACAAATTGCGCACCAAATAAAAAGCGATTACCTTGAAATGACGAGCTTTCCGTTATCAGTTTGTAAACAAAAGTAGCTTATTTATCGAGGACGCAGAATGAATGGTTGCATAAACAAACATACCTAATTTGTTGATTGAGGCCAATTCCTCAAATATGGTTACAGATAACAGCGGACTGGACATCGCACCGGCATGGTACCGCATCACCCAATCTTATAACTAGCAAATATTTATAATTCCAATTCCATTAGCGTAAGTCACGTTGACATTGACATTGAGCTCAGTGCGCCATTTTCTAGGAATCCCTGAAAACATGACTTTCTCGTGAAAATAGCTAGTGCGCAATTAAATTGAAAACTAGGCTCCAACCAATCTAACCTGTGTATAAAAGGAACTGGAAACCGTGCATGGTCAAATCATATTCAAAATCATCGCAATCAAGAATCCAACGAGATTTCATCGCTCAAACTTCATTTAGAAATCCAAACTTAAAACTTCACTCCGTACACACGAAGATGTTGAACTACAAGTAAGAAATCAGAAATTGTTCATTACTTTTGAATTAGTTGATGATTTTTTTGTACTTCCCATAGGAACCTGTTGATTTGCTTGGTGGTCATGGCCCTGCTATTGGGGCTGACGGTTGGGGCTCCAGAGGGAATACAACAGCAGCAAGGAGACGGACAAGTTGAGAGAGAAACTGGGAAAGGTGGAAAGGACGCGAAGTCGGCGATTGCACGGTCTGGTTGGTGCACAATTCCTGGCTGTGGACATTTGTGGTGCTCAGGAAACTGGTGTTGCGCAAATTCGACCCGTTGTTGGTGCTGTTAAAGCTGGGCGGGGAGGGGATAGATTTCCTCGGCTTATCCTTTTCTTTTTTATACATGTTTATTAAAATTTGGTTAAATTAAGTTTTTTATTTGTTCAAATTGTAAGGACACAAAATTGCCGATTAATGAGAATAAAGACGAGTCAGAATCATCAAAAGTACTATTTATTGTCAGAAATAGCAGACCCGCAATGTCTAATCCAATCCAATGGTTCTATCCACGACACAGCGGGGGCGAAATAATAACCCTTTAATTGCAACAGGCAGGCAGACCTATTCACGTTTCTGACATTGCTGAATGAAATGAAGATAATGTCGCGTGTAATTAAATTTCGTTAGCGGACTGATCGGTGAACAAGTAATGTCCAATTACGAAAAACAGTGTGCAAACAATCCACTGCGCATGTTGATTTGGTGACATTTGGGGCATGGCAATAGTTGTTCGTCACAAGCCATTGAGTTGTGAGTCTTGCCGCTTTCTTGTTCACCTTTTACCTTCTGCATTCCGACAATTCTGAATGATGATGACCCGATTGGAGTACATTCTCATTGAATTCGACCAGCATCTCTTAAGCCGCCCCGGAGTCTTTGCGGGTTATTAAATCCGTGCACACACAAGTTGAAGCCAACCCGGTCCACGTGGAAATGATTTGTTTTGAGGTGATATTCGCTCTGTTGTGAAATTGTCGTTATCAATACTGGGATGGGATTGCGACGTTTACTCACAGCCATTGGCACATCCGCTTAAGGCAATATACATGGGTTATAACTTGTGGACTCATTTACATTCCCCAGGGGACTCCTTGACCTCTTCTAGATCATTTACTACTGGCGAATTTGACACGAAAAGTTTGAGTCAATCAATCAACTGCTGGTCCATTGCAGGGCAAAGGGATTAGGTAATATTGGCACGACCCGAGCCAAGTATTTCGGATACTGCCAGAAAATGTACTGGGTCGGCATCTTGTTCGCTATTTCAGCCGTCGTCATCGTTGAAACCTGCATCACAGCTTGCCGTATGGGCCACGTTCTAGTTTCATCAGTCTTTCCTTTTAGCAGGCTTATCAATGGGATTAGTCCTGAATTTATCATTTCAGGACTTCATTACGCTTCTTCTTAAAACCCTAACCTAACCGAAAGCACGGGTCAGGCTAAACTTAGCTAAATTTCTTGGACTGACCAGATATCGCTCATGATTTCACGACCTCTAATTGCTTTCCTAATTACTTTTGAAAGTTGTTTGAATGGAGTGACAGTCAACGCAGTAACCGAGAAAATGGGTCGCAAACAATTGTCGACTCGTCAACGAATGGTGAATCAACTGGAGCGCACGAAGAAGGCAAGAAAAGACGATGAACGAATGTAAAAAAAATGGATGTTCAAAAATTCGCAAAATGTTTCTAATGTTGGGTGTGGTGTACAGCATACTAAGCAACACTGATGCAGTAACGCATTGCTTCAGTTGATATTTATGCTTAAGATGTGCTCACGTGGTCATTACTTGTAATGACTTATTTACCAATATGGAGCTCAGCGAAGAGCCAGACGACTACGAAAAAGAATCACTTGTCGAATCGCCAACATCGTCTGCAGAGGAGGGTCACAATTGGATTGGATCAGAAGGGACCGTTCAGTTGTTAAATGTTATCAGGTATACAGAAAGGTGCCTGTAAGGTCACCAGAAGCGCCAAAGTCGTTTGGGTAAGAAGGCGATAGTGGAAAGGATAATTA
>WIXG01000720.1:0-24751 GCA_009869945.1 Mesaphorura yosii
TTTTTAGAAAAGGCCCATCTTATGCTGTATGCATTGGCCTTCAGCCCACGACCTCGCACCGCGCGCATCAAATCTTAGTTCAGTTATTCAGTGACTCGTCACACGTTCCAACTGCAGTGTCAACTCACCGAACAAATGCGCATTCACACGCGAGAGAAACTATGCCAGTGCAAAGTCTGCGGGAAACAGTTTAACCGAAAAGTCAGTTTGAGACGGCATGAACCCGTTCACAAGACAGACCTCCGATTCACCTGCGAATTGTGTGAGCACCAAGTTCATTCAGCGAACTATCTCCGGACTCATCGGGCGACATGGCGCAAGGGCGAGCATTTTAGAATTGGAGAGCGGCCGAACAGGAGGAGCAGGTATCGGGGGGACGACGACGACGTTAGCGGTGGAGCTGAAGTTTGCTGCAGCAAGAAGCGTACTCAATTTTTAATGGTGAATTTCTCATTTTATACATTCCGAATTAAATCAACTTTAAAGCATTAAATTCAAGAATCGTCGCAGTTTAATAATCGAGTGAATTCAAGCTTTGTCCGCTGTTGAATCCTTCGATGTTGTAATACTCAAGCGCTTGTAACCCGGTCAGTTGATGACTCCAGGACACGCGCTGGCTTGGATTCGCTCCTTCCCCCGAACTGTTGTACTCTGCATAGAATGCAGTTCTCTCATTGGAAGGGTCATTCCAGTTATGCCATCCTTCAGGAAGAATGTGTGCCCCCATTCGTGTGTTGAGGAAGACTGTGCGCGCATTCGGACGCCAAGGGCGACCCAAGTACACGCGGTTGGCTGCGGCGGTATCAGCGAGAAGAGTGCAGTCTCTGAAGACAAGGCCGTAGCGTTGATCTTCTGGCGTGGATGCTGCAGTGATGTACGAGTTCATCATACTTTTTATAGTGCAGCGGTCAAAGACGGCGGTGGCTGCCCCGAATATGAAATCCGTCGTGCCCTCGATGTACGTGTCGATGTAGTGTTGGCGTGTGTATTCGTTGTGCACGTACAGCGTGTCTTGATTCCCAATCAAACGACAATTGCGTACTCTGGCCCGATCTCCTTTGACATGCAGAGCGACTGCTTGTGCGACTCGACCCGCCGAGTTCTCAATCGTCAAGTCTTGTGCGGAGAATTCTGATCCATGTGCCAGAAGAGTGTACGAAGTGGACGTTGTGTGGTTCCCACTTCCGTCGGGCAGTGGTTTGCCTGAGTAGTCGTTGTAACGAATGACCACTGCGGAGGGGTTGCCTGCCGTTCCGAATAAACTAACACGTGGCTTTGTTGAGGGAATGGTGACCTTCTCAAAGTAGAGACCAGGACGGATGAAAATATTCGTTTGACCTTGTGCTGCGGTCACGGCTTCACTCACTGTGCGGAAATTGCCAGAACCATCTTGGGCTACGATCAAATCCAACGCGGAAATCAATATGCAGCTGCTGAGACATAACAGCAGCAACAATGTCCGTGTGAATTGGCACATTGTAAATCGTCTGTGAGTCGATGGCTAATGCTGAATTGCATTGAGGACGCATTGTACTTTATTTATTCACTTTATCTTTATCAGGATTTCGTGCTTGTTATATTGTGATACTTGAATCGTAATAAACGAGACTTGTTATCAAATTGGCAGGTGCAGTTGGACAGCATCAGTTTTCAGCATTAATTAAGCTCATTCCAGCAATTTGTCGAGATAAATTGAGTCAAGTGGACACCAACGTGCTTCATAGTCAAAGAATCAGCTGATCACATCAACGCATACTAACAAGACTAACAAGCAACGGCAGAAGAGTCTTAGCTTTGATCTTGAAGGATTTGATTCGTAATTCAATGTATTACTAATTTTTGAGCCGTCGAACAACAGATTTAAGGTTGTTGTTATTCCACCATACCAACTATGACACCAGCAATTTGACCAAAGATCATGATGAAGGTATAAATGAAATGAAAAGACTGATACGCTACTTCAGAACTTGTTACTGAATTGAAAAATAAGATTGTATTCTTAAATGAATTATGAAGTAGAATGACAAAGTAAAATTATTTACAATGAGAATGTGTATTCTGGATGAAATCCAGAACACAACTTACTTACTCAAAATTTAGAATGCTACTGATCAAACATGAAGTTTGCACGCTTCCAATCTTGACAGAAACTTTCGTAGTGTCTGGAATCGTCGGGCTGTGGGAAGTTTCTACAACAGCCATTTGCAGATACATTGGGAAAGCGATGATGCACAACTTCAAAACAGCTCCAAGTCCAGTAAACCCTGACCAATTGCGGCCGCCCTCTTCGGCCTTCTACCTCCTCCTGATCGACCGAAGAAAATGGGCGAGGAAGTGATCTGCATTCCATGCTTAGTGTACACAGCGTGTTTCGCTTATACAACACTCGTGCTGCTGATGGAGCAGGTCAAGTTCCATGGAGTCAGAGGCGTCATTAATCACATTTCACGTTTACGGTATTCATTTCATCCCAAATCTGTTCGAATGGTCAAGAATAGAATCAATGGATGCATTGTTCGAATGAAGAAACGTGTTGTTGTTGGCCGACGTACAGTTCGGTCATCCCTTCGACCTCGAAATTGGTTAAACTTCATTAGATTAGAATGGCAAGAATTGCAACTCTTTTAAGGCAAATGTGCACATAAATAAAAGTCTACGCAATAAATTCTTGTAAGTGTTCAAGTCATCATCAGCACTGTGGAGTATAGCAGGGCAGCCAAGGTTGAAGAGGTCAAGTGGTCACAGTCACAGGAGATTATATAAACGTTCTTCTCAACAACTCAACCAAACTGTCCAGTTCAGTTGTAAACGTCGTCCGAGCCTGTTCAAAGCTTTCTTTCTCGAACTGCAAGAGAACAATGAGAAGACCATCATCGGAACTCAGTGTCGGGGCTCTGATCCTTGCCACCGTAGCCACCTGGGTGGGCGTGAGCGTGCGTGTAGAAGGTGCCAACATCCTGTTCTACCACGGCGTGTCCACTTACTCACATCGGATCACAGTCTGGAACTATATTCAAGCACTCGTCGCCCAAGGCCACAACGTTAGCATCTTCCAGCCGACCCTCCACCAGCAAAAACTCAGCCATCCACTCGTCCACGACTACTTCCCACCTGAATTAGAAGAGGTCATCTACGGAGACAAGGGCCGACCGGGCGGTGGACCAGCCGTGCCTCAAGGAGGCAACTACAGTTTCCTGAATTCCAGACTGTTGCGGGGGCTCTTGCCGATGCAGTGGGACGCTATAACCCGAGGCATGCCCGAAAGAAGTCTTTTCATCTGCTCCGCACTCCTCGACTCGTCTGCAGGGCAGGAATGGATCCAGAACTCTTCCTTTGACCTTGTTATAATAGACGGGGCTTACAACGAATGTGCCATGGGTTTGGCCCACAAGTGGCGGGCACGAACCATCCTCTTCTGCACGTCGACGCTATTCAGTTGGTACCACGAACCTTTCGGAGTCGTGCAGGAGGCGTCATGGATCCCTGACGCGCACATCGCGTTCCCGAACCCACTCACCTTCGGTCACAGGCTGGTCACTGCCCTCCTGCCCTTAGCGCTCCATTGCAACAAAGTCTGGTGGTATTATCCTGAATTGGACACTCTCCTCCGGAAGGGCCTGAACTCCTCCGAATCCGAGTTGCCTCCAGTGTCTGAACTGGAGCAGGGTGTCAGTCTCATCCTCATCAACTCACACTTTAGTGAAGAGTTTGCCCGGGCACTGCCGCCTCACGTCGTCCCTGTCGGCGGGATCCACCTCAGTCCCAAAACTAATCTCAACGCAACCCGTGTCAGCCTGCCAGAGGCGCTGCAGGCTTTCTTAGACTCCTGCGACCCTGAAGGGTTCATTCTGGTAAGTTTCGGGAGCGCAGTGCGGATCTCAGATGCCCCAAATTGGCTTCGGCACGCGTTCTTTACGGCGATGGGGAGAAGCCGCGGAATTTGCTTCCTGTGGAAATGGGAAGGGGCTCGACCGGAGGAGTTACCGCGGAATGTGTTCATTGCGGAGTGGCTGCCCCAGGAGCAGCTTTTAAGTGACCCCCGAATTAAGGCGTTTATGTCGCACGGAGGTCTGATGAGTATTCAGGAGGCGCTGGTGGCCGCCGTGCCCCTTCTGCTCCTCCCCGTCTTTGCTGATCAAGACTACAACGCATTTCGACTGGAGCGCCTGCGACGGGGAATCCGCCTTGAAATCGGGACGTTAACGGCGCAGGAATTGGAGGCCGCAATTCGCGAGATTGTCACGAATCGGGAGTACAAGGCAAACATGGCACGAGCCAGGAGATTGTTCCTGGACAGACCGCAGACGCCGCTGCAGACGGCGCTGTGGTGGACGGAGTACGTGCTGAAGCACAAGGACATGGGGCACTTGAAGCCTTTTTCGATGCATCAAGCATGGTATCAAAGAAGGCTGCTTGACGTCTGGGCTTTTCTGCTGGCGATGGTGCTGGTATTCATTTCTTTGTGTGGGTGGACTTGCAGAAGGATCTTCGTCTCTAAGAAGAAGTCGCCTATTAATTAATTCCGGCTTAATGACTTGTCTCCTACATTGAAGAAACAAGTAAAAACTTCTGCAAAACATGAACAAGGTTCACCGTCATGATGAGGATTACAACGTATCTAAAGAAGGAAGATTGTCTACTGATAATTCCAAAACGTCGAAATTTACCATCCATGTCGTAAATTGGCCCAGTTGAGGATCAACGATAACACCCCTGCCGTCCAGTGACCCTTGGAGACCCAGTAGGGTGTATTCGAAAAGTGCCTTTTAGGTCTAGGTGGCCTATTGTTTGTTTGTGGTCAGTGTTTACACAGGCGTGCTGCCTAAAATAGGCACTTTTGAAATGCACTGTGCTCGGACCCCAAGGGTCATTGGACCGCAAGGGTTGACTCGTTGATCTTCAAATGGACCAATTTACAATATGGACGGTAATTTCTGACTTTTGGAATTATTGTCCTCTGCCCTTCCGTCCTAAGCATTAGATTGAAAGTCCTGAGTCGCCCTGAGAAATGTTAAGTCAACCAATGTCTCGTCGTTCAGACTTGATCTAATTTTATTACATAAATACCCAGCAGACGAAAACCCTCATTCACTCTCCACCGATGTAGGCTTGCTTGCTTTCAACTAATCATATGCTGACTGCATTATGATCAATGAATTCAGGTAAGATGAAATTGAAAGCATTGGTATGAAATTCAAGGGTGGAAGCGAAAAAGCCTGTCAGAGTGAACTTTTCCCGGGAAAAGGGAATTCCTGAGAAAATCCCGGTACCGTTCCCGGATTTGAATGCCCTAGTTTGAACTCACTGGCTGCAAATGAAAGAAGACGAATCTGCATCTTCAGCATCTTTAATGTTTGTTCTTTTCATTCTTCACCGTTCATCCTCATCTTGAACTTTGGACTTGGACTTTGGTGGAGGAATTCCAGTTCTAATTTCAGTCAAGATCAAGGCCATTGCCAAACGCAGCTCATGCGTTTCGTGAATTGGATTGCTTAATTACTCGACCGGTCTGAGTGACAGTGTGAATCATGAATCATTGGTTTGGTAGGTTTGGATTGACTTTCAAGGTCGTACGTACGTGGTTTCAATTTCGCAATTTGCATAGCATAAGTACGTAACGTAACATCTTTTTTTGCACCAGTTTTGTTGTGTCTTCTATTCGCAGCAACCTTGCGTATTTAAGCAAGGCCACCCTCTTCAAGACGGTTCCAGTTTCTTTTCCACTCCCCATTCCAACACATCTGATCAGACTGTGCTGCTCTTTTGCAATATTTGCAAATTTGATCAATCCGCGAATCGTGAATCTCTGCTCTGCATAATGGCAAATACAAATACGAAAGTGGCTGTAGTCACCGGCTCCAACAAGGGAATCGGGTTCGCCATTGTCAAAGCTCTGCTACAGCATCCGTACGACGGAGTCGTGTATTTGACATCGCGAGACGTGGCTCGGGGACAGGCGGCTGTGAAGGAGCTGGAAAAGGTAAGTTGGCAGTACACTAAACTGCTAACAGCATTGCGCTGCATTAACGTTAACGATTTACTGTGATTTTGGCTGTGGCGTTGATTTGCTGGTCTTGTTTGCTGCTTAGTTGGGCTTGAATCCTCGATTTCACCAGTTGGACATCACGTCACCGGCGAGCGTCAACGATTTCCGTGACTACATCAAGAAAACGTACGGTGGTCTCGACGTGCTCGTCAACAACGCAGCGATTGCGTTCAAGGTAAGCGTTAGGTATCAGCTGCTGCTACTGCCTGAGCCAGTAATGAAGTAATTAATGCAGGGCGATCCTGCCACTTGGACTTCTCCACAGGGCGACGCACCGGAACCGTTTGGAGTTCAGGCGAAGGAGACCCTCAAAGTCAACTACTTTGACACGCTCAACTTCTGCAAGGAAATCTTTCCACTTCTCCGGAGAGGGGCACGTGTCTCAAACGTCTCAAGCTGTGAGGGCCACTTGAGCAAAATCCCTGGTAAAGAACTTCGGGCACAGCTCGCATCGGATGGCTTGACGGAAGAGAAGCTGAGCGAGCTGATGACGACATTCGTGACGCAGGCGGCCGACGGGACTTACACCGGGTCAGGTTGGCCCAACTCGACGTACCAAGTCGCAAAGGTCGGGCTCTCGGCTCTGACTCGCATCCAACAGCGCTATTTTGACAAGACACGGCCAGGAGACGACATTCTCGTCAATACTTGCCATCCGGGCTACGTGGACACGGAAATGACATCGCACAAGGGCGTGCTGACAACTGAGCAGGGCGCCGTGGTGCCTACGTATTTGGCTCTGCTTCCGCCCGGCGACAAGCTTCGAGGAGCGTACCTTTGGCATGACAAGAGCGTTTTGGATTGGGTCAACGACCCGCTCCCAGCGCCGGGCTACTGAAGACGAAGACGAGGACCAGGATTTTTTCATGAATTCATTCATACGTTTTCTCTGTCTATTAGCTTCTACTTTGTCAATCAACAATAGTAAATGCTAAATAAAAACATAGAGGAAAAGGCCCGTCCAGGTGCCTGGAAGCAAGCGAAGGAAAAAGTCTCTGTTCGAAGTCTGGCCCACTTGCTACCACGAATAACTTCACGCAAAACGAACGCAGAAAGAATCAAATTTCTCTGGCCGTTTATTACGACTTTGAGTAGGCAAGTACGAGACAGAGAGAGAAGACCGATCTAGCCAACAGGCGAAAGAGCAGTGAGTCGAAACAAGAGCATGACATGAGACTTTAACTTAGGGAAGGAAATGAATGAGACGAGTCACTTTGACAGAAGGTCTCGGTGACTAACCTGAAAATCCTTAATTAGAGTATTAAATTATATTTCTAGACATCGTATGATATTTACAAATTTTAAGATTATTTCAATTAAGTCGCACTGGAAGTTGTTGCGACTTGAACAGTCTCATTGCCCAATGCCACAACCACCAGCGAAACCTCTCAACTACCGTGAACTAGAGAAACGACTGATTAATATAGTTGAACAGTTCGGGATCGTCACAACACCTGATTGCTTGATTAGCATTGTACAAAATCTTTCGTTTCATGTGTAACTTTTAGCAATATTAATTGTGTTTTATATTCTGTTGACTTTGTTGTGTAATAAATTTATCGTCCTTCGCAATGTAAACTACGCAAGCTGCTGCTACGAAATTATTTCATTTGTCTCGTTGTTCCTATCTATGTCCCTGTTTCGGGGGAGACGCGGTGCATGAATGACTCGGTTAATGCATGGCGCGGTTAATACGTTGCGCGGCTCACGCATTACGCTGTTTGAGTTACGGGATTTTAGTAACACGATTAAAGTATGTGCGGTTTAGTTTGTCCTGGTAATGACCTGCTTCACTGGTGGATCTCATGTTTATTTTATCATTCGTATCATAGGCTTCGTTTGTACAAAAACCGGAAATGTAAGTTTATCCGTTCACGTTCACGCCTTCAATCATTTTGGCAGTGGTTGGTTCTTCACCGTCCGCCTGCAAACGTGTGGCTGGGCAACTCAGTTCATGGCGACGCCGTGAAGTCGAACACGAAAGCGCCTTCCCACAAGCCTTGCAGCACTCGTCCGCCAGCGGCTGCTGCTGGTGAACTCTTCGTTGGTGCGACCGGAGAAGTGCCCGCTGTCGAAAGCGCTTCCCGCAGCAGTCGGGCGTCGCGTCGCACACGAACGGGAGCTGCTCGTAAGGCAGGTGACTCACGGAGTGTTTTCGCAGGCTGCTGGTGGTTTTGAACGCATTGCCACAGCCCGGATGCTCGCATTTGTGCGGCCTCTCGTCCGTGTGCGTGGGGAGGTGCTCGTGGAGGTTGAACGGTTTCGCAAACTTCTTATCGCAAAACGGGCACTCGAAGCATCTGCTCCTGCGCTGATAATTGTGTACTTCCAGTTCGTGGCGCTGGACGGAGACGTCGCCTGGAAATTGCATCCCGCACACGCGACAGATGTGGAGCGGCCTCGTCTTTGGGTGCGCGTAGCCAATGTGCTTCTGGAGGAGGAACTTGACCTTGAACGCCTTCGGGCACTGCGGGCAGGGAAACGGAGTGCCTTCCACGTGCTCGGCGGAGTGCCGCTTCAGCCTTTCCCGTTTATTGAAGACGGCGCCACATTCAGCGCATACGTACACGCGCACTGGGGTCGTCTTTGAAGTAGAGGCGGAGAGCAGGCCGTCGGTGTCGGTCTCCAGATGAACCGTTTGTTGATGGTTTTTCAGGCTGTGCATCGATTTAAAGACCTTACCGCACTCGGGGCACAGAACCTCACCAGCCGGGTTGTGAGTCTCCATGTGCCTGACCAGGCGATACCTTCCGAAGAAGCCTCGACTACAGATGCTGCACACGTGTGTCCGTACCGGGTTCGCTATCGTCTCCTCGTCGGCGTGTACCGTGCTCATGTGAATCTGGAGCATCTGTTTTCTGCACAACACTTTCTGACACTTGGGGCATTGGACTGACTTTTTAGGCGGACTCCCGCTGTGGACTTGCCGCACGTGCTGCCTCAAATGTTTCTTGGAGCCGTATGTTTTATGACATATCTGACACTCCGGACGTAGCGCCGAACCCGTCGATTTGTCTTGCTGGGGCTCCGTCTTCAGTCTCTTTAGTTTCTTCTTCGTCGGTCGTGGTGACGATTCATCGCCTTCCTCCCCGTCAGAGTTGGACGTGTGCCCCTCCACTGAGTAATTCTCAAACCCTTCGTCGCCGAACCCGCCGTCGCTGATGTTGTCCTGGCCCTCGATGGGGGGATCAGAGGATTTAGAGAAAAAATCAGGCGCTTCGTTCTGGTCGACCTCGATTTCGCTATCCCCGGGCTCTTCCTTGATTTGGACTTCGGCGTCATCAATTTCAAACCCCAACGGGAGCTCTCCGGGCTCAGGAGCAGACTCATGCTCACCATTCAAGACCACTTTCTTCTTCTTTTGAGGAGCATTGCCTTCAGATGGAGTTCTCGCTTTTGACTTCTTTGATCGAGATCGCTCGGTCTCTTTAGCGTTGGACTTGACTTTAAGTCTGTGTCCATTTCGACTTCTTTGATCACTAAAAGTTAGGAATGAGATCCCAGTTAGTCAATAATTGCCCTACTTCCTATTCGAGGCTGGATTCTTGCTTTAGAATGTGAAGTTTACTTACATCACACTCCATTTCAAGGCGCAGGAGCTGGGGCACGGCTTGATTCTGATCCTTGGTTCTAGATGAACGGTTTGGCTTAGGATTAGAGTATTTTTTGTTTGACTACAGCCGTGGACAGATTTGAAATGGACTCTTATCGTTCCCAGATGAGAATCTTCAGAGAACGCGCGATAGCAGAGTCTGCAAATGTGCCACCAGGATTCAGTTTCCTCTTCGTCGCCAACGCGGGCGGAGGCACCAGCAGACCCCATTTCATGGCAGGGGTGGCCAGCAGTCGGGCAGGCTGCCAAATAAGATTGGCACACTAATTAGCCAGTTCAAGTTTGGTGAAATTCAGTTGAGGAGTTGAGGAAATTCCATATTTCTTTTCGAAAAACCTCGAACCCGCTCTCGAGAGAAAGTCAAACCAAAACCAACGCCACGAATCTTGAACAAAGCCCAAAGTTTATTCCGCATTTATTCAGTTGACGGCTTAAATCAAGTATTAATGGACGAATCTCGCATTAATTAATGCAAAGAAGCTACAAAAGACGATTAGTACAAAATCTGGTCGTGCAAATCTCTTTGGGTGTCCAGTTGAAGTTGCTCAGTCTCCGGCTCCACCATCGTGGTCGTTGTGTGCGTGACGTCCACCACAGCCGTCGTAGGCTGCTGCTGCTGAAGTGGCTTTGGCGTTGGCTGTGGTTGGGGTCTTTTCTCGTGCATCAGCCCATGAACTTTCCGTTTGTGGTCCCGCACCTGCTGCGTCGTGCCGAACCGCTGCCTCTGCCCGCAGAGGCTGCACGTATACGGCAGGTCGTCGTACGCCAGATGAATCGTGCTGTGGTCCTTCAGATGAAATGCAAACTTGTACGTCTTGCCGCAACCTGGAAACTCACACTTGTACGGCCTCTCACTGGAGTGTTTGGGCAGATGAACGCGGAGGCTGCACTCCTCCGCGAATTGTCTCGGACAGAACGGGCATTTGTACCGTGTCGGACCTCGCTGAAAGTCATGGACCTCCAGCTCGTGGCTCCGAAGCCTCGTCTTGCCCGGAAACACTGCCTTGCAGACTCGGCAGACGAACGCTGTATTCGGGCGAGTGTGTCTGAGGCGGACGTGATCGCTGAGGTGCGGGCCTGTCTTGAATGTGCTCGGGCACTGTGAGCAGAGGAACGGCCTGCCTTCTACGTGCACGGCGGAGTGCCGTCTCAAGCGGTCCGCATTCTTGAAGGCGGCGTCGCATTGGCTGCATTTGTAGGGCTTGGCGCTGGAATGAATAATTTTCTGGTGTTCTCGGAGTCCCGACGTCGTCTTGAAGAGGACACCGCAGTCGGGGCAGAGATTCTTCAGGGTTGCGGTGTTGTGAGTCTTGGCGTGGGAAAGAAGTGCACCGCGAGTGGCACACACTCTCGAGCACACACTACACCTATTTGAGTTCATCGTGACTCTGGACTCCCAAGGTACGACGGCGAACGCGCCGGCGGAGTGAACAGCTTTCTGGTGTCTTCGGTGACCTTTCTTGGAAGTACAAGATTTCTGGCACGTGGAGCACTTCAGCAGCAGGTCCTGCCCATACTCTTCGGCGTGAATATGGCGTAAGTGTTTCATTAAAGCTTGCTTGCAGGAGAAGGTCTTTGTGCAGATGTGACACACCTGACAGTCATGATGGGGACGAGGTTTCCTAAGTTTGGGCTTCACCGTGGCAGTGGTCACGTCGTTCTTCGAACTCGAGCTAGAATCCGACATGCCCAAGTTCTCATTCAAAAGATTGCACGGCGACGACGGACTTCTGTCTTCTGTGAGATTCGTTGCGATTTCAGGCTCAGGTTCCCAGTCCGCGTCTGGCATCGGCATGCAGTTGCAGTCGTCGTATGGATCGAGCGCTAGCATTTCTGCATCGGGCACCTCCTTTTTTATCGCAGATTCAGGTTCCACACTTTCGTCGTTGAGTCCAAGAGGATCTTCCTCTGTCTCCGGCAGTAATTGTGATGGCAGGAGCGCTTGGTCATGGTCAAGATCAGCGTTAGGAGCTGAACCTGCTCCTTTTCGTGATTTAGTCTTCATAATCTTACAATTACGTCGAATCTTTACTCTTGGTCGGAGGAAGTCGGAGAATGCGGCCGAGGTAGGTTCAATGTCAGGGTCGCCATTGGGCTCTTGCTTCAGCATTGGCAGGTCGGGCTGAATTCGCTGAATATCAACAATATCAGAGCCACGAGTTCTAGAACAATTAAAAAGTTAAAGGCTTGATCATTTCTTATGCTTGATATTCGCTCTGGGCCTCCCGTCAGTGAACTTACCGACTCCGAGTCCGAGTACTATAATACGTGGAGCCTAGCCTTTCTCGACGCTGCTGGGGCCGCGGTGAGAGCAAAATTCTTACTCTTGGCTCCAGATCGGCGCTCTGACTTAGGATGAGGACGTTTTCAGTGTCTTTGGAGCTGTGCTCAGTCCAGATGTGGGTTCTGATGGTTCTTAGAGTACATTCAGCAAATGCCCGATGGCAAAGCCTGCAAATATACCACCAAATGTCCCCGTCGTCGCTTTGGGGCTCCATCGCAGCCATGATGGTTAAGGCTGGTGCCACACTGAAGTCTATTCAAACTAAATACGATTATTACGGGCTAAGCCCGATAGGCTGAACCAAATCAATCAATTGTTTTTGTGGTAGTGGTTGGCTGTCAATAATTTCATTTCGGGGGGTTTCTACTCAACATTTTTATCCCGCTGATGGCAGCCGAGCTGAGTGCGTTGAAAATTGAACAAAGACGAACTTGAATCGTTGCTTTCATAGTCGTCCAGAAACCATTTTCATTATCGTTATAGCTTTCACGAACAGAATCTAATCTAATTTCCACCCTAGAGCATTGACATAGAACACTACTACTTCTAGACGAAGCACTGAGCGATTTTTCTGTGATCAGTATTTTTGTTTCTAAAGAACGCGTTAATTTGCGGTACCTTTTCACACGACGAGTCGTCGTCATGTAAGAGTTAGTACAACAATAAAACAGCGTTCTGTAGAAACAAAATTTTTAATCCCACGCAAATTGTGAGGAAATATCTGCCAGTGCTCCGTCTAGAGGTAGGAGTATTCTATGTCAATGACCTAGAGAATATCCAAGAATTATATTCCATGTAGGGCATAGGCTGCATAGGCATAATTCTTCCAGGCCTAATGCCCGCCCTGGACCAACTTGGTGAATGCTTCACGATCAACGAATTTTTTTGCAAATCTGCAAATTTAGTCAGTGGAAAAACACGATTCTACCTTTCCAGTATCAAACCAAACTGAAAGGTCACAGACCAAGAGGAATGAAGCTAACTCCGTTCACGTACTCTTAATGAAGGCTGGTGTGCAGAAATCCCATGGAAAAAATAATAATACAATAGCTAATACTACACTGAATTCGCCATTGATAAGACGCACTCAGATCAAAATTCCTGCTTTATTTATTCCAGCATCTGAATCCAGGAGAATTAATTAAAATCCGAATACTGAGTCCCCGCCCTGTGCAGTCACTGTCGCCGGTGCAATCGGATTGGGAGAGTTCGCTGTCGTCGGCATCGGCATGGGCGCCGAGAACGAGAATGGCTGCGGCGGTTTCAGTCTATGCTTCTTTGGGATCATTTCGCCATGAACCTTCCTCTTGTGATCTCTCAGCTGCGGGGCGAGCCCGAATCGGGCCTGACAGTGCTCGCATACATGCCTCAGCTGCTCGTATGGCAGATGCCGTACGGCGTGGTCCTTCAGGTGCGTGATGATCTTGTACGTCTTTCCGCATCCGGGAAACTCACACTTGAAGCGCCTCTCGCCCGTGTGCCTCGGCTCGTGTCGGCGCAGGTTGGCCGCCTCGGAGAATTGCCGGTCGCAGTACTTGCACTTGTATCGCACCACGCCCCGCTGGAAGTCGTGCACCTCGAACTCGTGCGAGCGGAGAGTGACTTTGCCGGGAAATTCGAGGCCACACACGCGACAGACGAGACGGGGTTTCACGCGTGGCGGGCTTGGCGGACATTTTGTGCCTGTGCATGCGCCTGCGAGCCGTTCGCCGTCCACGTGCTTCCCCTTGATGTGGTACGTGAGGTGCACCTCCGTCTTGAAACTGGATGGGCACTTCGAGCAGAGAAATGGCCTGCCCTCGACGTGCACGGCGGCGTGACGCTTCAGGGAAACGCAGTATTTGAAGGTGGCTCCGCAGCCGTCGTACTCGCATTTGTACGGGCGTTTGCCAGAATGCATGCAGAAATTGTGGCACTTGAGTGTGGCTTCAGACTTTAGCATCTTACCACATTGTGTGCACATGAACGGATCAGGGGCGGGGACGGGCACCGGTCTAGCTTTGGGCTTGGGAGTATTGGTTTTGCTTATCCCTTTGACGTGAACCACGTAATGATGTTTCCTGAGTCCGAGGCTTGTGACACATAATTGCTGGCAGATGGGACATTTGACCAGCTTCAGCGCCCGGGCGACTGACCCCTGCTCGAGCTCGGATTTATGAGCGGTCCGTACGTGCCTCATCAAACCCCGTCGAAGGGCGTAATTCTTGCCGCAGACTTGACATTTTTGGCGGCTACGGTGACGAGTAGCTGAAGATGTCTTTGTCGTACGAGTGCGTGTGCCTTCGTCGCCTTCCGAGTTTTCTTCTTGCACAGGAGAATAGGGGGGATCATCGGTGTCGTCTTCTTGCTCTTCGTCTTCGTCTACTTCTTCTTTGGGGACAACTTCGTGTAATTCTAATTCAGTTTCAGGGTCGGGATCCCAGTCTAAGTCTTCATCAGGCAGGCAGCTGCTGGGTGAGGGTGATCGCCAGTGCAGGGTTGCAGGACTTATTGGCAGTTCCTCCTTGATCACGATATCTTCCCCCATTTCGGCCTCCGCCTGGCTGGTGTCCGTCTCTGTGTGAATTCGCGCAGTTCGAGCGAGTTGGTCCTCAGCGGCATAACGATCAGGCTCCCTTTGACGAAGGTGCCTGGGTTTTTTGATTCCGTGCACCTTTGCTTCATGCCATGTCAGAGTGCCCGGCTGGGTAAACATTTTCGGACACATGGGGCATTTTACCGTGCGCTCCAGCTTTAGTCGTTTTGGCAGTCTGAAGTTGTGATCCACATCCCAGTGCCTTCTCAAGCTAACTCGTGTGGCGTACGTCCTCACGTCGCAGATGTGGCAGCGGTGACGATTTCTCGAACCTGGCGATATCGGCGACGTTAGTGTCGGAGACGGCGGGCTGTCTACATCGTCAATATTACCGTCAGAACAATCAAGTCCTTCGTGGACCTCTGATGACGGCGATGCCATCGGCTCCGGCTTTAGCTCTGTTGGAAGGGTGTTGCGAATCCCTTCGCCATCGCCATCACGGTGTTTGTCACATCGTGTCAGTCTTAATGCTGGCAGCAGAGGATTCTCAGACGAGATCTTGGAAATCTTGGCACTTTCTGTAGTTTCTGTTGAGCTTCGGTGTCGGCGCCTTCCTTCTTCTGGCTCTGGCGGTCTAGTCACACCTCCACGAGGGTTGCGACTACTTCCATTTCGCAGCCTGCTCAATGAAAGCAACGAAATTTTCAATTTTATAATGTAATACGACATAGTATGACAAATTTAACTAAATTGCAATCACCGGACCTGGAGGAGTGGTTTTCATTGTCGGCTCTCCGGTTGAAAGAAGAGCGAGCTATTTTGATCTTCGGTTCTAGATCCGCGCTTTGGCTAAGGATCCGGATGCTAGTAGTATCCTTCGCGGATCCGTGCACAATGCGTTTATGCCCTCTGAGTTGGCTGATATCAGTAAATGCTCGATAGCAGAGTGTGCACACGTACCACCAAATGTCTTCCTCGTCGTCGGTGTTCTCGGGCTCCATCCTGCAAATCCTGCTTACCAATTGTCAGTGAATTCAGTCACCATTTTAGTGATTTTAGTAAGCTAAAATTTAAATTTTTGCAACTGATCTAAATAGAGCAGTGAAATAGGAAGCTGATTTTGACAAGCCAATGTCAGTTTCATGTCAACATTCCTTTCTAAATTCAAATTCCGCCCGTGAAGGGATAAAAAAAACTTTCTCGTTCAATGGACACAAAGAAGAATTGGCAAACACAATTTCTACACCTCAATTTCATTCTTTGAAATTGACCAAGAATTTGCAAGCGTTAAGCGTTAGCACTTGGAGTTGCATTGAAAATTTAATTCAGTCATCATTGTAATTTATTGCCGTCCTAATCTCGTGAGGAATCCAAGCAAACTGATCCCTCTGCACTGACTGATTCCAAGATTACAAGAGATGTGTGTTACTGATCTGCATCCGACTTCTGATGCGGGTAAGCTCGGGGTTATTGAAACTTTGCTAAACATAGGTTGCAAGACTAAAGGACCGGGAAAAAATATTCGATGAAGCAACATGCGGTGTCACCATCACCATCGAATAACTAATAAAGTGAAGTCCAATCATTTTTTTTTTGGAAATTACTGAGAGGCTATTGAAACTTAGTTAAACATAGGTTTAAGCGGTTGAAATACCGGGAAAAAAATTGCCTGCTACAGAGCACCACAGGCCAGGCTGCAACTTTAAAAGCTTATATAATTAAGTTGCACGTGTAGTCGTTTTTAGATTTTCGTGCAGTCTTCCTAATTCTTTGATTATGGGTTTTCGAATGCACGCATCATCAACACATTACGAGTATGCCTGAGAACCTGCGACCTCATGAATTTTGGAGGTACTCTAAGCCGGTAGTTTGGAACAGGCATAAAGTTAATGCTGTAATAAGCAATTATTGCAGCAGCGATTCATATGATAGTCTCAGGGATAGGAAAAACACAAGCTCAGGATAGGCGCTTGAATACAAGTAATCGTCTTACGGAGGTGGTTGGCCAAAATTCTGCTGATGATGGAATGATGGCAATGAAAACAGTGTGCATAAAATCAGAAGCACATATCGCGCTGCCAAAATAGGCAAATCCATAAGCACAAAAGATGTACTAATAAAGAATCACCATTGAGGTCGTTGGCTAATTCTCGCAACCGCCTAGCATCTAAGCTTAATTAAATTCTATTGAATCTAGCAAAACCAAAGGAAGGCGAAAGAATTCCACCGTGCCTGAATTACGCTTCCTTATGTTTAGTTCTCTTTTCTCTGGACACCACAATGGGAATCACGAACACACCAGACTCGAAGCACCTTTCGTCTTGGACTTTCGGAGCCCTCATTATTGTGTCTGTCGCGGCATGGACATCAGCAAGAGCTCAAAGGAATCAGCCATCAACCACCGTGGCTCAAACATGCGCCGCTTACGGCGCGGTGGCTCGAGACGGCGTGTGCATTTATCGGTGGTGGAGCGACTGCCGGTCCAAACCCGTCGGAAATGCCACTGGTTCGAGGCTGTTTCAGTGCCCAGCCAACACGACCTGTGAGCCAAACACGGGCATGTGCCTTTGCTTCGGGACGTACAAAAACTCAACCAGCGGGTTGGACGACGCGGATGGAATTTTAACGTGCGTCCCTGGCATGGGATATGGCGAACCGTGCAACGCGAGCATTCCCTGCAAGAAGCATATGGAGTGTAGTAGCTTAAGCTCAAGCACACCAGGCTTGTGCAGGTGCATCGAGCCTGCTATCTGGAACTCAGATACCGACGAATGCGTTTCGGACGCCATTTGCAAGGAGAAGAGTCAGCTCGGATTCTTCGAGCCACAGACGAGGCAGTGCAAATGCGAGCTGCGAAACGTGAACTGCATTGACCGCAACGGAAACTTTGCATATCCGTGCCCGATCAACGGCTTACGTCATCCACCGTACTTCTTTCGAGAGGGAGGCCGTCGTCTGTCACGGATGTGCCTCTGTCGTGTGCTATACACGCCCGCTGATGATAACAGGTCATGCGTACTGAAGTAGTCAGTAAGAAGTTGTAGCAGTCGAATATAGCCCTAATGGGTCGCCGCCGAGTTTAAGATTGTGTTAATTAAATTTAATTAATTTAATTGTGTTCGCAGTCCTCATGACTTGCATAATTAAATCCGATTTCTACTATTCACGTACCGCAGCTCTTTCCGGCAAATAAATGATATGGCAAAACTTCGAACTCTGTCAATATTTTATTCTTTGAAGTAAATGGACTCAATTTATAGCGTCCAATGTAACACGGCGGTCAAGAATTTACTACTACCGACAGTGACTGTTACCTTGGGTGGTGCCGTCAAGGGAGTTATGGTACAAAATATTCCATCGAGTCTATCTTTCCTCTCTTTGTTCACATGCGTGTCCTTCTGTAACTGCTCTGGACCCAGCGGGAGTTACTTGCTTCAGATTTTTAAAACTTTTAAGCCTTCTCCTTCTCATGAATCCTCCGCCTATGATTTCGGAGCTGGATCGGAAGTCCAAAACGCTTCCCGCAGTCCTCCACATCACAAACAAGCGGCAGCTCCTCGTAGGGCAGATGAATGAACTTGTGAGTTCGCAAATGCGTGCCGAGCATGAAAGTTTTGCCGCAGCCCGGATGCTCGCACTTTAGCTTTCGCTCTCCCGTATGGGAAACCTCGTGCTGGAGCAGTCTGGAGGGTATCGGGAATTTCTTGTCACAGAACCTGCACTTGTAGGACGTGCGCCCACGCTGGAAGTTGTGCACATCGAGTTCGTGGTGCCGTACGCTGGAGGAGCCCGGAAACTCCTGCTTGCAGACTCGGCAGGTGTGCACCTGCTTTGGGCGATCGCTGTGCACGTTGCGGAAGTGACTTTTCAGGTGGTACTCCGTTTTGAACGCCTTCGGGCACTGCGGGCACGAGTGTGGCCTGCCCTCGACGTGCGCCGCACGGGCATGACGGTAGAGAGTTTTCTGCAGTTTGAATTTGGCGTCACATTTCCCACACTTGAAAGGAAACACATTCGTGCCCGTGTGCGCAAGTTGCTGATGGATTTTAAGTGCCTGATTAGTCTTGAGCAATTTCCCACAGTCAGGGCACAGAACCTCTGGCGCCTTGTGGGTCGCCCGATGTAGCTCGAGGTTCGCTTTGGTGAAGAAGGTCCTGAAGCAGATTTCGCATACGAATGTTCGGTTGGAGTCGTCGTGGCTTCGCGAGTGTTTCTTGAGTAAAATCGCCGACTTGAACGCTGCCCCGCACGAGGAGCAGAGGTGGTCCCTGCTCCCATGCGTGTCGATGTGCTGTCGTAGATTACTTTCGCTGGTCGCTATCTTTCCGCAGATGGGGCACTTGTATTTCCATGCGGCGGATTTCGCCTGCGCCGTGGCGGCGTCGAGTTTGGCCACTCGCCATTCAGAGGGCTCCGACTTCACCAGTTTTACGGACGTAGACGGAGGCACTGGCAGTTGCTGCTGCTGTTCTGGATGCTGCCTCCGGACGTGGATCCTGATGCCTGCTTCTGTCAATGCTCCTCCACAAAGCTTACACTCCCACAGATACAAATTGCCCACATCGACTTCGACATCGTGGGCGAAAGACGACGGCCGCAGATACGTGTGTTGGTAGCATGGCAGGCACTCGCAGGGCATTCCTTCCTTGGCCGCCTGCACGTGGTCAAAATGGCGGAGAGCCAAATGAGCGATCACCGCCCGATGACCGCCGAAGGGAGCACAGCATACGACGCATCGATATCGACACGGAAGTGGTCTTGGGTCATAGTCGTCACTGTCACAGCCAGCAATTTCTTCGCAGTACGGCTCGAATGCTGCTGAACAAACGGATTTTTTCCCTGATCGGAGTTGTCTACGCCTACGCCCACTCGACGCCCTTCGCTTCTGTTTCGCCTTCGCAGGATTCTTCCGCTCTTCATCATTGCCATTGTCTCGCAAGCTCTCGTTTTCTGTGTGGTCTGCGTCATTATTCTCATTTTCAAGTACGTAGTCTGTCGTTGTCGCTGTTGGATCAACATCCAGATTTTTCTGGTCAAATTCATCCCCTGACTGCCCTGACATGATGTTGCATGCTAGATCTTCCTTAACCAAAACGTGAGCCTGACAGTCCCACTCCCGCGAAAGTTCTTCGGGCGTAAGCCGCTGAATTTGAATTCGTTCCAGTGAGAGGAATAGCTTTTGATCTTCGTCTTGTGCCAAGCCATTGGAGTCTTCAGTCACAGAATTGTGCGTGGACGCTGAGTCGACCGGATCAGGCGCGTGCACCACGAGCACATGGTTCTTAAGTTGAGCCGGATGAGTGAACGAGCTGGAGTAGAGCCTGCATTGCACCGACACCGATCTTTCGGTACGTGCCCGAGCCTTCCGATCCGCGCTTCTCTTCTTGATTTGTAAAATGGTTGTTGAGGGTCGAACCCGTCGAGATTCGAGATGCCTATCAATAAAAATTAACAATTTAGATCACTCAAATACCAGACCTAAGCGACCTATGGTTGTCTTCGGTTTTGCCATTGAATACCTACCGAGGCTGAGCTCTCGAGCTTGAAGTAGCTCCGGACCGATTTAGCTTAGGAACCTTGACCCTGGGTTCCAGATCAGTCGCCTGACTTAGAATTCGCGTGTTGGCGGTGTCACGGGAGTCGTGCACCAGTCCCATGTGTAACTTTAGTTTGGAAGAGTCTTCTGCAAAGGCCCGGTAGCAGATTGTGCACACGTACCACCAAGTGTCCTCCAAACCCTCCATCATTGATCGAGACAATTAAAAAAAGGGTTCAATTAAGAAGAAGAATTAAGAATTAGTGTCAAAATCAAATCTGTGAATTCAAATCCCGCATTCAACCTCAAGCAGGAGCTCTACGAAGAGCTCCGCCTCCGACACGCGAACAAAGACAAGCTTGGCTTTAATTCAGATTCAAGTTCAAGTGCTTAACTTTCTTTTCTTTCAGTAATGCATCAAATTCTACAGCCTACTCAAATTCAAATTCGTCCTCGTTCTTGTAGTTGACGTAGCCCACAGAGAATTTCTCCTCCGCTCCAAACCCCGTCGTCTCGTCCTTGCCCCGTGGGTCACGGAGCATCAGGAGCATGGGTGCGTACGCGAGGTTGACGAGCGCAATCGCGACGAGCATCCACTCGAACCCAATCGTCTCGACGAGCGTTCCGCTCATCGCCGGGCCGATCGCGTAGCCGAGGCAGAGCGCCGTGTCGCCAATCGCGTAGACGGAGCCGTAAATCGATGCGTGGCGGAGGTCGACGAGGTGCCCGAGCTCGGGCATCATCGAACTGTCAACCATCCCGATCGCGAACCCCACACCGGCGTTTGGGATGATGAGATGGCTGATGTTGGTCGCGAGCGGGATGCACAGGAGAGATATCCCAATCACGATTAGCCCAATCATCGCAGCAAGCCAGCGCCCGATTCGGTGCCCAAGCGGCCCAAATACGTTGGTCCCGATGAGGTACGAGATCGAGGCGGGGAGGAACACGGCGCCCAGCTGCCATTTGGGCGCATTCATCGTGTCCATCATCCAAATGGGCAGCGTTGGCTCCAGCATGGCGATCCCTGCGTTCGCGAATGTTATCGCACCAGCCGTGACGACAACGTACGGGTCAGACAGGAGCGCCTTCAGAGAGGGTGCCTCCACTTCGCCTTCCAGTGGCCGCACTACGCCTGGCTGCAGAACGAGAAGTTGGAGTAAACCATCGCCCAGCGCGAGGAAGGCGAGCATTAAGAAGGGGGCTGTTTTCCCAGCAATTTGGTACATGATCCCGCCGAAAGGAGGCCCGATGAGGACTCCGAGAGCCACGCCACCCAGGGCGAGCCCCATCGCGTTCCCACGCTCACGGTCGTCGGGGTAACGCTCGGCTAGCATTCCCATTCCTGAATATACGGCAGGCAAGCAGCGATGTCATCAGTTTCCGCGCCCGCACCCAGAAATTTTTGTCGCTGGCCGCTCGAATTCTTACCCGCCACACTCGAACAAGACGATCCAATCCCCTGCAGCGCCCGAGCGACAAAAAGCACCGAGTACGAGCGCCCGAAAGCAAAGACGACGGTGGAGAGAAACATGATGACGAAGCCCGCAAACATCGGCACACTGTACCCGATTCGGTTGGTGAGTGGGCCAATAAACGGATTCGTCACGAGCTGCACGAACGCCTTGGCCGCAAACATGACTCCGACCTCCACGTTTTCGTTCAGCAACTCCTGGTGCTTCAGCTTCGCGAGTTTGGCCGCCGCAGCTGCAGCCGTGAGATTTCCGAGGTTGCCACCACCGCCGCGAACGGCGGTTGCAGAGAACGGATGACGAATGTCGTACAGAAATTCGGGGATGATCGGAACTGTGAAAAAGAATGAAAGAATTGGCCCGGTCAATTCGTGAATTTCTTGGCGAATTGCAAAATTGTTTAGGCTGCCTTACCGACGGTGGTCAGCAGCATGTTGTCCAGAAGCAAGGCGATGGCCACGATGACGAGGACGAGCTTGTTTGACTCGCGAAAGCTCGCGATCCACGGCGCGCAGGGCCATTGCGACACAATCTCGCTCACCGTCACCATTTTAGACACTGACACGACATTGGGAATTTTTCGCACTTGGCCTTCTTGCTTCTTGCCCTGCTTGGGAAGCGACGACTGCGACTCCGGCATTTGATTACCGCATTCTTGGAGCGCACTCGAATAAATTCCAGCACGAAACGGCACGTTACGGAATTATTCCATTATTCTGAGATCATAATCCGTTTGTGTGTGTTCGAGATGAGAGTGTGAAAGTCAGCCACGCTCACGCAAGGCGCGAGACGCAAGACTCAAGCAAAGTGGACGCTGCTTTCCCAAATGAAGAGAAAGCAGATCTCAATTTTATTGTGTGCAAATATTTTGTGGTGTCATCACGATTCACAATGGACTTTCATTCGGCTCAGTGTTGACGGTAAGTGAATGTGAGGAATTCTCGTTAGTTCTTAATCTCCACGACCTGAAATGCCGATGGAATATTAATGTGATAGTCATTCATTTCTTTTCTTTTCTTGGCGAACTGGAAATGGATGCTGATGCTGTATGCTCATTCCTGCGAATTTCGGTACATTCACAAAACGCCAAAAATGAAGGCTGTGTCGTGTGCAAAATAACTGCATAAATTTTGATAACGGGCTGTTCGGAAAGGCTGCTGCTTATCTCTTCTGAAGGTCACTGCGGATGCGGAATCGAAAACAGAAAACAATGATTGGTAAAAATGTCCTTCGCCACTGTTTCATGTTACTTGATTATTAAACAGGAAACTTATTTACCAACCTCCTGAAGTCCGACTCTGATTAGGATTCCGTCAACACTTCCAAGGCCCAGATAAAAGCCTTATCAGTCTACCTTGACACAATTTTGCCACAAATTCGCGATATCGCCTGCAGCAAAGCGATCAAGCATTTTAGTGCATGGCCCTGGAATAGGAATTAGCGAATTATCTCGCCCAGTCCGGATTGGCCTTCAGAATATATTTCCCCATTCGCAGAACTCAAAATTTCTAGATGAATGTTTATCTGACGGTTGACGAACTTTATGGGTGAACAACTCAAAATCAGCCCTTGTTCCAGTTAGGCAAATTTCGGCTCTGGTATAAAAGCAAACGATCGTTCGATGAGGCAAAATCAGTGCAATCCAGCCAAGAATCCCATCAGAGCAGAAAAAAAAATCAGTCGCAAGCCAAATCACAAGGAAACATTCAACTATGGCTTCAACAATAAGGTGAATGTCAAACTCCTCAACTCAAAATACAATTCTTCTGGAAAAGCTGTAAACTGTAAAAGGTTTCTTTTTTTTCCCTGAGCAGAATTGCTGAACTTTTCGTCGCCGTGCTCGCAGTTGTCGCTGTTGTAGCTTCCACCTCGCCGGCTGGCGACGGCGGTATGGGCCAATTGAAAACTGTCGAAAGAGCCACCGGCGTCGCTGCCGCTGATGGGTTGGGGACCAAGACCTTCCTTGCAGCCATTGCGAAGCCTGCGCCCGTCGACGCCGATGCTCCGTGCTACCTTTGCGACACCCCCACCGGCCCCGTAAGTAAACTCTTTTCAGTGCTCTAAGCTCTTTCATGATTTTGTTTGGTGATTTTGAATTTGGCTTTTAGTGCTTTGGCCGCTGCTGCGAAAGCCCACCGTATCAGTGCTGCATCGCCTCCGGTGGAGAATGCTACTGTGGAGCAGGACCAGTTTGTAACTGAAGCTGAAAACAGAAACAGAAAACCACGCAACGCCATGAAAATTTGCATAATAGATTAAAATGCTGCTGGTTTTATGATTGTTACCACTTTAATCACTTTGTCATTGAATAAATCAGTCGATTATGAATTCTTGTCCAGAAGACGTTTTGCGTTTTGCTCGGTCGGAATTGTGAAACTGCGAGTCTCGCAGCATCTTTTGTCTTAGTTTTGTGGCTTGCGTGTCCTAAGGCAGGATGGCCAATTCTAGAAATTACAAAGATTAAGATTGGAATTTGTCTAACTGGAGAATTGGAACCAAAGACGTAATTAATTCGCAATTCGAAATGCTTAAAGTTTTTGGGAAGGGAAGAGGATTGTAAGTGACCACCATTTACTGTTTTCCACCACATCCACACTTTAATGGGCTTGCTAACTGGTCTATCAGTTCCATTGCACAAGATAGTCAACTGTTAATTTCTGCATCCCCAACTTGATTAATTGTAGATTCCAATCGAGTGAAATGGAAATGGTGTCACCCAACTTTTGGATCAAGGACGTTCTGCTTAAGCTGCACGATCTGAAGATTGCGACTCAAGATGATCGCATCGTTGGAGTTCAAGCTGCATTCAAAATTAACTCAGCATCAGAACAGAAGCAGGCCAAACTTCATGAAGAAGGATTCACGGAAGGGAATTGGGTCATGATTGGCATGTGGGTCAACTCCAGGCCTGAAACTGAAAACCCGGGCAAATTCATCCTTTGCCCTGGAAAGCATGAACAAATCCATACGAAAAAACCCATAATTGAAAGGAGCCATAAGAATATATCCATAAACGAATATATCCATAATACGAATATATCCATAAACGAGTATACCCATACTACGAATATATCCATAAACGAGTATATCCATAATACGAATATATTCATAAACGAGTATATCCATAATACTAACATCAATAATACGCAAAGGGTCAAGCATGCAAAAGACCTAGAGATAGGATTTGATAAGGCAAAATGACGAACAGGTGATAAGATTCTTATCTTATCAAGATCGTTCCCGACTCAGGGCTATCGTTATTCAAAAGCGTTATCAAGGCATTGC
>WIXG01000721.1:0-24702 GCA_009869945.1 Mesaphorura yosii
ACAAGATTTGGACAGACTGGACTTCCGATGGTAGCCTATCTCTGTGTTCACTGCTCTCCTTATCAACTGACACGTTCCTCCAGCCTTTGACAGCCGGTGCTTACTGCCTCCAGTATTCGACGCTGATTGGGATATCCATTTTACATTGGGTTGGTTTACGACGGGTTGGCTGATAATTACTTCATGGAAGATTCGAGCTGATTCGCAGTAAATCGCAATGATAACCATTGAGAATTATGCTCACTGTCTTCATCCCTGAATTTACTGAATTAATTTGAACTAGTCCGAACTGCCACTCATGCCATTCATCGCATTGTATAATTACATCAGGATGAATTTACGTTCGCACTTTGCTAAGTCAAAGGCCAAAGCAAGTTTGAATTGAAGTGTTTTGTATGAAATAAATCCGAGCCATGACGGTGGCTGTGGCTGCTGGTTCGGCTCACTGAACTTCAACTGGAGTAACGCTAATCGGTATTTTCGTCATCCTGCCAAACTCGCTGCCTCTCAAAATGTCAGAGCAGATTAGAAAATGTCAGAATTAATACTAAAAGACGATAACGCACGAGTTTGCCACAGAATTTATGGCTTGTGAACAATGAAATGACACAAATTCACTGGATTCCCAAAGCACTTGATGCAAAAGCCAAGCACGCGAGGTTAACTTGAGTCTAATGATAAGAAATTAATTCGAGTTGAGTTCAACTCGTCTGTTAGCCTCTAAATTCTTGAATTCATTGCACGTACATGCTTGTCGCTGGTCAGTCTTGAACGGCACGAACTCTCCACGATGCGTTCTTTCTTCCTGATCGCGATTTTCGCCGTTGCCGCTGCAACTTCGGTCCCGGTCCCTTTCAAAATTGAGCGAGTGGGGTCGAATGTCAAAGGAATTCTTGGCCAAGTCTCGGATGCGGTTGACTGCGGTAAGTTGAATCACATGAAGATGTGTCGAAAAACAGTCCTGCGAAAGCAGTAATTTGAAAATTCAGTTCTTGAATTTCAGGCTCCGCCTCGGTTGACGTCCGTTTCATCATTCAGAACTGTACCCAAGGCCCGTGTCCTCTGACGAAGGACGCCACGTACGAAATCTACCCGTTGTTCACAGCGTCTGCCAACATTGCCGACATCCGCGTGCGAGTCACACTCACTCACCCGGGCGGCGTGGCAGAAATCGTCGATGGAGTCGTGACCGGAGCGAATCTGCAGCAGGGCACCGAGTACAGAGTCACGTACCCGCTGAGCCTGCCTGTGCTTTATGAATACGTAAGAAATTGTCAGTTTAGCTTGACTTTTGCCGACTGTCGAATTACGAATTTGCGAACATTTTGAAATGTGCAGCAAGACGCTCAGCTGAAATTCGAGGTCCTCAACGCCGCGAACAACAACGTTGAAGTCTGCATCTCTGCCGAGGTGATCGTGACCGAAGCGGACATCACAGACACGATGTACTTGGACGTGACAATCGGTGGCGAGGACGTCGGCCGCGTTATCGTCGGGCTCTTCGGCGGCGTCGTGCCGCGCACGGCACTGAATTTCGCGACCATCTGCGAAACGGGCATCAACGGCCGCAGCTACTCTGGTGTGGCCTTCCACCGAGTCATCCGCAACTTTATGATTCAGGGCGGCGACATTGTTAATGGAGACGGAACGGGCTCGATCAGCATCTACGGCCCGCAGTTTGACGACGAGAACTTTGTCCTCAGCCACCGCGGCCCGGGCTACCTGTCAATGGCCAATGCGGGGCCCAACACGAACGGCTGCCAGTTTTTCATCACGACAGTCGTCACGCCATGGTTAGACGGAGGCTACGTGGTCTTTGGAAGGGTGAGCATTTAATTAACGCCAGTATGCAAGTTAAGGCGATTTTATATCCATGAATGTGCTCTGTGCTCGCAGGTCCTTCGTGGTCAAGAATTCGTGCATGCCGTCGAGAACAATCCTACCGATTCGGGAGACCGCCCAATTCTCCCTGCACTCATCAAAGAGTGTGGACGAATTCCAATGAATTGACCTGCTGAACGTGTTGAAAATTTTAAATATTGGCTTCGCTAATAAAAGCTTGCATATTAAAATGTCGTGCACGAGTCCACAGTTCAATCGTGTGGCCAGTCTGCAGTCCGCCGATGCGTGCTAATACGTAATGAGAAAACCAGATGAGGCAGATCCTATAAAAGCGTGATTGTGATTGCCTTCTTCTCAGCCATTCAGCCAATGGAACTCTAAACCGACTCCGACTGGACATTGGGAAGGCATTCGTTAATCTTTACTTCGCCCACTCCCTCCTGGCAAAACAGTTCAAACTTGCTCAATGATTGATTCAGGAAAAGCGCACAGCTATAAATTTTACGATGTTACATTTCGCCCCGAAGTTTAGCACAATAATGTCGCATTCCACTTTCTTCTGCATAAAAATTAATCATTTAAGAACGAATTGCGAATTCTAAGCGACAAGAACTTCTTCATTCGCTCTTCACTCTCTTGGTGCATATTCTAGGTTCGATCCGAGGAACAGTGAGGCTGACCAAATGCGGGATCACCTCCTTTACCGCGCACACCAAGTCATGCATCGGCAGGTTCGCGGATTCGTGGCGCCGATGATCGCGGGACTCATCGTCACAAGTTGTCTGAACCAAATTCTCTCAATCTATTCTGTCATCCTAGCGACCGCCTCAACTCCGGCGGTCTTCAAACTTTTCTTGGCGTCTGTCGCGGCTCTTGCGTGCGCTCTCACCAAATTATGCCTTGATTTTGAAATGGTTTACACACACGCGTCAAAACAATACCCGGACTCATTTCGGGACTAGAAATGCCGGTATCGTCAGCCTAAGCGGAAGCGCACCCGAAAAAATTTGAAGCTCTACCGGAGCGAGAACCGACTGAACTCACTGAACCGAGAACTGAATATGCCATGCACTTAAGCTTATGATTGGCAGTTTCGTTCATATCCGTAAAATTACGTTCATTGTGTTGACATCAGACATCGTTCTGCGAATTATTGTGGCACTTCTCGCAATTGGCAAAGCTAAAGGCTCAAATACTTATGCTTGAGCTTGTACACTTAAAAATCTTATTTTACGGAAGTCGTAATTAAAATACTGAATCTCGACTTTGACACCATTTTTTTCCGTTGGGCGATAATCCGATGAGGTAATTGAATTCAATTCAAGAAATCTCCAGAAAGCAAATCAAAGCTATAAATATGCGATACGTGATTTGCGGGGCTAAGCACCAATTACATTACGTTACATTTAGCGAACAACTTGTTTACCAGTGTCAATTGTCAACTCACCGCCTGTGACCAGGATGAGGTCACTCCCTCTTTAAATCGCGTTGCTAGTGATAGGTGATGAAATCACTTCTGTGACAATTGCCCTGCTACTGTTGCTATTATCGGGTTCAAGTGCCACAATTATGTCATGATTATCCAATTCCCGTCTAAATCCGACTACTCTTGTTGGTTCCGATCACTGCACTACTTCAAGAACATGAGATCACTCTGTCACTTGCCACTCGCCTGGGCACTGATCTTGTCCATGATGACACGGACAAGTGGACGCCGAGTGCCAGTCAAATAAAAGGGAAATAGAGTGTCAAAATATTCACTCATACAACAGTTGCGTTTTCGCAATTGAACATCCAAATCCACACAGTTTTCGAATTTTCAAACCGACCCTTTCCGAATTACCTCAAATCGCCTTTCTTTTAACGAAATTGACTAAAATTGATTTCTCTCTCGAACTTGAAACTCTCAAGATGCCTTTTACGCTGTACACAAACGAGATTGTCATCGCCGGCATTTCGGCGAAGCTCCCCAACTCAGCCAATATGGAAGAATTCCGGGCCAACCTCCTCGCAGGCGCCGACATGGTGACTGAAGAGCGGCCAAGGTGGGAGCCGGGCTTCCTTGGGCTCCCAACTCGCAACGGAAGAATCATGGAGCTGGACAAATTTGACGCGCGGTTCTTCAGCGTGCACACGAAACAGGCGCAGTCGATGGACCCACAACTCAGGATGCTGCTCGAGCTGACGTACGAAGCCATCGTGGACGCTGGCGTCAATCCGGCTGAAATTCGGGGCTCCAGCACTGGTGTATTTATTGGCGTCTCTGGAAGCGACTCGGAAACGTTCCAGTCGTTTCATCCAGATTTTATCAACGGATATGTCTGTAAGTCAAAGCTGTCGCTCGTAGAATAAACAATTTCTGGAACATGCTTTTACCAATCTGCCAAATTTCAGCTCCTGGGCATCACCGCTCCATGTTGGCGAATCGGATTTCATACACTTTCGATCTGCGTGGCCCGAGTTTCCCGATTGACACCGCATGCTCGTCCAGCATGCTCGCACTCGAGTCGGCTGTGAATGCTATTCGCCTGGGAAAGTGTGAGGCCGCAATTGTTGGCGGGTCCAACCTGATCCTGCATCCTTACCCGTCGTACCACAGCCACAAGCTGGGCATGTTTTCTCCCGATGGAAAATGCAAGTCGTTCGATGCATCTGGTAAGTTTTTAACACAAGTTTTGGCAATTATATTGAAAATTCAGGTCACGCTGAGGCAATTTGTCTTGTTACAGGCGATGGCTACGTTCGTAGTGAAGGCGTCGCAGTGATTTTCATTCAGAAGAAAGACGTCGCCCGCCGAGCCTACGCATCAATTCTGAATATTCGCAGCAATACAGACGGATTCAAGGACAATGGAGTCACATTCCCCTCGGGGAAGGTGCAAAAGAAGCTGTTGGAGGCGACTTATGCTGAAGTGGACATCGACCCTGTGTCAATCAATTACTTTGAAGCTCACGGGACGGGCACAGCAGCAGGTGATCCACAAGAACTCAATTCGGTCACTGAAATCTTCTGTCAGAACCGCGGCGTGGACAATCCACTCCTTATTGGGTCCGTAAAAAGCAATATGGGGCATTTGGAGCCAGTTGCTGGGCTAGCCAGTATTGCGAAAATGATTGTGGCGGTGCAAGAAGGGCGAATTCCCGCAAATCTTCATTATTCACGGCCTAATCCTGAAATTCCGGCACTGGCAGATGGAAGACTGAAGGTAAATTGGTTGAAGACGTGAAATTGTGCAATTAAGGGAATGTATTAATTAATTGAATTTGACTTACTTCTTCAAGGTCGTTACTGAAAATGTGGAATGGAACGGCGGAACTTTTGGCATCAATTCCTTTGGCTGGGGCGGTGCGAATGTGCACGCAATTCTGCAGGGATTTCCACGTAAAACTGAACCCCAAAAGCAAATGGCAGTCCCACTTTTGGTGCCATTTTCCGGCAGAACAAAAGAATCCGTTCGATTCGGCCTTGATAGGGTAAGTTGAGAAGCGTTTTGTGTCCGCATTTTATACTAAAGACAAGTCTACAATTCTTCGCCTTCATAAGCAGGTTACCGCAGGGAAAACAAACCGACGCGAACTCGTCGCACTGACCCACGAAATTCATAAACTAAACATTGCGGGTCATTCGTTCCGTGGATTCGCCCTGATTGATGATAGCGATGGTGGTCTTTCCAAGATTCAGGTAATCGTATCCATTAATCGTTCGATCAATTAATTAGTTAAATCTAATCTCCAAATATTAATCTTGTTCTTGTTTGCAGGAAGTCCAAGTCGTCAATCCTCGCCCGCAAGTCTGGTTCATCTTCGCCGGAATGGGATCTCAATCCCAAATCTCCAATCTGCTCGCCATCAAACCTTTTCGTAACTCCATCGAGAAATCAACCACCATTCTCCGAGAGCATGTCGGCTTTGACTTGATGAGTGTGCTGACAAGCACTCAACCTGGGACATTTGAAGTTGTTACCAATTCATTCGTGAATATCGTCGCTGTTCAGGTATGATTACATCATTCTACATTTCTGACACATGGGCAGCTAGTTAAGTCTTATCTACTTGTGCCCCGCTCAGATTGCTCTCGTGGACACTCTGAAGAGCATTGGAATAACACCCGATGGAATATTTGGTCATTCGGTTGGTGAAGTCAGCTGCAGTTACGCGGATGGCTGCTTGTCGCAAGAAGAGACGATCCTCCTAGCATATTGGCGAGGTCGGTCGCTGCTTGATTCAAATTGTGTCCCAGGTGGAATGGCAGCAATCGGGATGGGGCTCCAAGCCGCTTCTGTCCGCTGCCCTCCAGGCGTGGTCGTCGCATGCCAGAATACTGCAGACAGCGTGACAATCTCAGGACCGATGGAACCCTTGGAAAAATTCGTGGACGAACTCAAGGCGGAAGGGATCTTCGCCAGATTGGTACCAACCAGTGGATTCGCATTTCATTCAAAGCTAATTCAGCCTGCATCGGAATATTTGCGTGAGAAGCTGCAGAATGTGTTCCCAACCCAGCCGAAGGCGAGATCAACGAAATGGATCAGCACTTCTGTTCGTGGTGGTGACGGCAGCAGTGACTCGGACTCCAGTTTGGCAGCCACTTGCAGCATCGAATATCATCTCAATAATCTGGTCTCGCCAGTCTACTTTGCCGATGCATTGGCCCAGATTCCAGAAAACTCAGTCGTCATCGAACTGGCTCCGCACTCGCTTCTTCAGGCTCTGCTTCGTCGTGGTCTTCCAGCATCCTGCACAAGAATTGGGCTCACAAAGCGCGACGCTTCAAATCACGCCAGGCATATCCTCGAAAATCTTGGCGGTCTGTACCTTGCCGGATTGCAATGCAATTTCTCTGGACTGTACGACAAAGTTCAATTTCCGGTCCCCGCCAACACGCCGATGATTGGCCCGATGGTCAAATGGGATCACAGCTTTTCATGGGATCTCGCCAGCTTCTCGAAGCCTTACAAAACAGTTGGCGAAACAATCCTCGACGTGTCGCTGGCCAATGAGGAGTACGCGTACCTCGAGGATCACGTCATTGACGGCCGGAACATTTGTCCAGTAATGATGTACATTTATGCGGTCTGGAAATCGTTCGCGACGCTCAATCAGAAGCATGTCGACCAATTCCCAGTGGTATTTGAGTCCGTCCACTTTCAACGGCCGATCCTCCTTTCCAAAGAGAGCACAGTTCGCTTCTTCATTCAAATCCTGGAAAGCAGTGGTCGATTCGAAATCGAAGAAGGTGACTCGCTTCTGGCGTCTGGAATTGTGCGGCGGATAGATGCCACGTCGTCAGTCACCGCGAAGAACCAACTGCTAGAAAATCGACAGGCGTTTTCTCGTTCCGTCTCGCAGCAAGATCGACAGCAGCAAAAGTACGTGTTTAAGAAGGCTGATCTGTACAAGGAGATGAAGCTACGAGGCTACGAGTACAAACCGCGTTTCATGGGAATGAACAGCCTGGACTTTGACGGGACATGCGGGACGATTGATTGGACTGCCAGCTGGGTTCCTTTCCTCGACTCGATGCTCCACACGCTCATTCTCGGACACAGAAATCGGAATTTGGACCTTCCCGCCGGCATTCAGAAGCTGATCATTAATCCGCTGCAGTTTCTGGACTTTTACAAGAACACGGCGAGTGCAAAGGTGAATGGAATGCCAATCGTCGTCGATCACGACCTGAACAAGCTCACCTGCCCCGGAATTGAGCTGCACTCCGTCGGGACGGATCGAGCTACCCGGAAACCGTTGACCCAAAAACCGCCGATGTACAATCAAGCCGTGTTCACTCCTTATAAGGACGACAACGACTGCAACAACAACGTCGTCAAAGAATTAATTCCCGCATCTGGCCACTACAATTCACTGGATACTCGGATCGTCACGTTCTTATTCGACATCATTCTAGACAATTCCAGCAAACTCTCAATCGAATGCGTGGAAGTTTTACGGGGCGCAGGCGGTGAAGAAGGAGAAGAAGAAGCGCAAGCACAAGCCGTCTCCGGACACTTGCAGGAGATCGATGCCTTCCGCGTCGAGTACAAATTGAGACGAATTGCATACGTCGTCAACACCAGTGCGAATGCTGCCGAGGGCGAGGGCAGCAATGAAGAATGGGCCAACGCATGGGCACTGGAAGGCACCACCATCGTAAACGTCGAAGATCACGCCGACGCGTTCCAGAAGATTCAGGAGCGGAAGGACGGCGAAGACGTGGACGTGATCATCATTCACGACGCAGAGCAGCTGGCGTTGGCGAAGGAGAAAGTGCCCAATTACGGCTTCATTATCCTCGTAGCGCAGGCGGAATTCTCGTGTGGACATGCAGAAGGAGAACACTTGCAGCTAATCAGCGCCAAGCCGTTCGGCGGTCACGGAAGGCATGCGTTCCTATTTCGAAAGGTCATCACCAAGCCTGAAGACCGGAACTATCAAATCATTCACGTGCACACAAAGAGCTTTGAGTGGTTTGAGCAGCTGAAGAAGGCCATGGTCACAAGTGCCAGCTTGGAGTCTGACACGGAGTCCGAGACTTCAAAAACCTCAAAGACGTCGACGAGCAGAAAAGAATTCCGAATTCTGCTCCTGTCCTTGAACGACAGCCAAAGCGGGATTGTGGGGCTTGTCAAATGTCTACGCAAGGAGCCTGGTGGCTCGGCAATTCGCTACATTTTCTCTCAGGACGCGAGCCTGGACACAAATACGAACGGGCTCCGTTTCGGCGTTGGTGGGAGTCTACAAAATTTAGACACCGTCTTCAAGCGGGTTCTCACACAAGACTTGGTACACAACGTCATCGATAAGCACGGCCGGTACGGATTTCACTACCACCAGCAATTCTTTCCGTTGACCGCCGTTCCATTCCGTCAAACCGCCAAAGCCATCGTCGACCAGCAAATTCCAGGCGATGCACAGAGTTTTGGATGGGTGGAGGCGCCGCTGTCGTCTTGTCGCCAGACTGCGGCCTCAACCTCGCCAGAGCAGCACCAGCAGCACACCTGCATGAAGGAGGTCGACGTTCATTACGCCGTCTTGAATCTCGCAGAGCTGCAGGCCGCATCAAACGCGCTCGCCAATGCAAACTTGTACAATGGGCCTCAGCACGCCAACGCCAAGCAAGGGTTCGCTATCGAGTATTCGGGCGTGGGCAAGTGTCGAAGGCGATTCATCGGAATTTCTAACACGTCTGGATTTGCAAGCACCGTGTGCGTGGACGAAGCGGAGAGTTTCTTCGTTGAATTGCCGGACCACGTATCATTGGCCGCCGGAGTCACGATGCCGATGGCGTACTTAGCGGCGATTTACACGCTGCTCGTGCGTGGGCACGTGACGAGCAAGGACAGCATCCTGATTCACGACGGATGCAGTCCCGTCGGCCAAGCCGCGCTGCACATCGCGAAGCACGTCCAGGCAGATGTCTTCACGACAATCGAGACGAAAGAACAGAAGCAATTCTTGCAGCGTACATTTCCAGAGGTAATTAAATCAAGTCTTCTAAATCAGGCTCGGGCTCGAAATGAATGGCAATGGGGAAATTTTCTTCTTGCAGCTGTCCCCAGGAAACATTCTTTCCTCCTCAGACAATTCCTTCGAGTCTGCTCTGCTAAAAACCACACACGGAATAGGCGTGAGCGTCGTCTTAAACACGCTGACCACAGAAGAAGGCTTCCAGGCTTCAATTCGTGCCCTCGCAGACGGCGGAAGGTTTATCGATATTGGGAGAAGATCCAAGACGCAATCGCAAGGAGCCGGCAACGCATCTGCCATTTTCGCGAAAAATGTGGAATACCACAATATTCAGCCTGACGCACTTATGCACAAGGAAAATCCGGACCGGGCGTACGTCATCGAGAAATTCGTGGAGCTTCTGCATGCTGGAGCTCTTCAGCCAATTAACTCCACCGTTTTCGGTCGCGACGAGCTTTCACTGGCACTTCGTTCAAATTCCAACCAGACTCAGACGCAAATGGGAAAGATCGTGATTAAGATGAAGGAAGAGGCTACAGCCCAGTCCACGCCGACGGTCTTCCCACGTACGTATTTCAACCCCGACAAAGTATACATTCTTGCCGGAGGGTTGGGCGACACTGGTCTTGAAATGGTCAACTGGATGATCACACGAGGAGCCAAGAAACTGATTCTCTGCAATCGCTCAGGCGTTTCCAACTCTTATCAGCAGTACCACGTGAGGAACTGGATTGAGTCCGGAATCGAAGTCAAGACACCCAAAATCGATATCACAAGCATGAAAGACGTTGAGAGCCTGAAGGATCTCATTCATGGCCGGCCCGTCGGCGGAATTTTCAACCTTTCGATGGTGCTCCGTGACTCCTTCATCGCATCGATGAGTTATGAAGATTTTACAGCAGCTGTGAAGCCGAAAATTATGGGAACCCGGAATCTGGACCAATTTGCACGGAAGTACTGCGGCCCAGAACTGGAATACTTTGTCGCCTTTTCCAGTGTCACATCCGCACGTGGAAACGAAGGACAATGCAATTATGGGTTTGGCAACTCGATGACTGAAAGACTGATCGAAGAGAGAGTCGCAGAAGGGCTGCCCGGAATGGCAATACAATTCGGGCCGATTGGCGACGTTGGTTACGTTGAATATGGAATGGGAGGATCTTCCGATGATAAAATTATCGCTGGAACTAATCCACAACGAATCAGGTAAATTAGAAACGAAAACAAAAGGGAAAGCACACACGAGACACGGTTGTTTAGTCGTTGATTAACGAATTTAATTATTTAATTCACAGATCTGTGATTACTTCGCTTGACAAACTCCTCCGAGAACCGACCGGTATCAAATCTTCGACCGTCATCGCGCAAAAGAAGTCCTCCGCAGCCAGAGCCGGGCGCCTGAGCCTCCTCGAGTCAATTGCAGGCATCCTTGGCTTGAACGAGCCCTCCAAGCTGGATCAGAGTGCCAAATTGGGCGAACTCGGCATGGACAGCCTAATGGCCGTAGAAATGCGCCAAATGATCGAAAGGGACTTTGGACTTTTTCACTCGATTCAAGAACTACGCACGCTCACCGTCGGCGAACTGATTATGAAATCAGAGAAGAAGTAGTCGTAGTCATAGCCATGTCAAGTTAATTACGGTTTAATTTTTAATAATAAAAGCGTGCAAAGCCATTTGTGTCGCGACTTCTTTGCCCCTTTCATCTAGCAGCTTCAAGTTTGATGTAAAGTTCAGATGAATTTGAGTTTATCAGTGGCACCAACGTGAAGACGTCCAGCTGCAGGTTGGAGTGTGGTGAGTCAGACAATCTTCAAACTGTCTGACTCATCTCCATTTCTAGTCCATAGTCCCTAGATTTGAGAAGTCTCTCTGAATTAGAAATTAATTATGCCGCCGTCTAGTTAGTTAAAGTGCTCAAAATTTCTGTGCTGGTGAATTTAGTTAGCAGACAGACAGTCGGAAGAGTGCCAGACCGTCAACTAATCGGGAATTCTCAGAAAGGAGCTCCGCCTGGATTTCAAGTTTGATATCGGAAGCAGCTGCAGGTTCACTGGTAAGTGAGTACTTTAGCGGGAGGAGATGATTATGGATAAGCTATGATAATATATCAGTTATCAGCTAACTCAGACTAACTTTCTAATATTTTTTCATGCTCAATTTTCAGATCGCTTACAAAACTTTGGACAAATCAACCTAATCATGGCTGGAACGCTGTCCTCTGACACTGATTTCGTAACTGACGACATAATTCCTATTCTCGGCACCAGCGACTGTTCATGGTGTGCCCTTCCGCTCGTGCCCGGTGATGGAATCACGCTGAAATCCTGTCTGCATCCGTTCTGTAAAGAATGCCTCACGTCGCTGATTCGTTCGTCTAATGAAGAGCAAATAATGTGTCCGGTTCGTGACGAGGAAGACTGCGTGAACAACAACCCGAAGACCTGTTCCGGATATTTGACACGGACCGAGATGCAGTATCTCCTGGGGCCGGAGGAATTCCAAGAACGATTGGAACGTGTCGAGTTGGATTTCGCAACCGGTCTTCCACTGGCAAACCCTGAAGCTGGAAACAGCCAACAAGATGGATCATTTAATTTTAACGAGCATTTTCGTTTGGGCAATATTTCTCCGGAAAGAAAACGACCGAAAATTAATTTGCTTCAATCACAAGGCCAAGGCCAGGGCGACTCTAACCAAACTGCTTGCGTTACACTCGCAGATTTTCCTACCACGTGCGGCTACTGCGCCGAAGAGTTGCCAATCGCCTCCGGAATCATTCTTCAAAGTTGTGGCTGCATCTTTTGCAAGGAGTGTCTCGCGGACGCAGTCATCAGATCAAAGGAATCAAGAATCCGTTGTCCGAGACCAACTGACAATCGTTGTGAAGGATATCTGCTTGATTCGGAAGTGAAATCCGTTGTGTCGGAGGGCAATTATCAGGAGTACAGCGACAGATCGCTGCGTGAGGCCAAGAATGCCATCGAGAACCTCTTCAGTTGCAAGACACCAGGCT
This sequence comes from Mesaphorura yosii, assembly GCA_009869945.1. Lineage (NCBI taxonomy): Eukaryota > Metazoa > Arthropoda > Collembola > Poduromorpha > Tullbergiidae > Mesaphorura > Mesaphorura yosii. The sequence continues at coordinate 12,322 of WIXG01000721.1, forward strand.
GTGGCGGCTGCTGTGAGCTAGATGCTGACTCAACAAAACAAATTTTTCACTGCCCACTGTGTTCAAAACTTAACTGCGTTCATTGCAAAGTTTGCCACGAGGGAATCTCGTGTGATCGTTATAAGAAAATCGTGAAGAAAGCAGAAGAGAGCACCAAAAAGACGTCCGGGCCTGAATTTGACGCTTTCGTCGAACAGATGAAGTGTGGAGGTTGGGACCAGCTTGCAACGTTAGTCAACAATGCCAAAGCGAGCGGCTCGTCTTCGTCAGCAATTTCTGAACTGGCCTCCTACAAGCTAATTCCGTCCACGAAACCATTTACTTGCCGAATCTGCCTGGAGGTTATCCAGCCACCTACGGGCTCGGGTATCATTTTGCAAGAATGTCTCCATACGTCATGCAAACAATGTCTGGTGAACCACATCGTACATTCTGACGAGGTTCGAATAAAGTGCCCGCATGTCGACCCGATCGACGGCGGCTCCTGCAGCTGCTTCTTGAGCCCACGGGAAATCCAGGCGCTGGTGACCACGCCCGTACTGGAGCAGCACATCAACCGGAGCGTCGTCCAAGCTGAACTTGTGACGCCAAATTCATTTCACTGCTGCACTCCGAACTGTACGGGCTGGTGTGTCGTCGAGCCTGAAGACATCGAAGCTCATGGAAAAGTCTTTTATTGTCCAGTCTGCCACAAGGAAAGTTGCATCGAATGCAAGGCTTCTCATCCAGGTAAGTTAATTAGTCTCAGATAACTCAGATTCATTCATTCATTTTCAAATTAAGGTCACTTATCATTAGTCATTCCAATTTGGTCAATTTCAGGAGTCACTTGCAATTACTATCAGTTGTCAATTGACGAAGATCTGAATAAACGTACTCAGGCCAAGAACGAGAAACTCGGAGCCGAAGCGCTCAAGAAGGAACTCAGGTCGCGTCGTGTCCGCCGTTGTCCTCGCTGTCAATTTCTCTGCCAAAAGATCTCCGGATGCGACCACGTTGTCTGCGGTGCCTGCAAGCTCGCCTTTAATTGGCATGAGGGAGGATAAGCCTGGACCTGAGCTGGTTCGTAGTTTCTGATTTGATCTGCTAATTCCAATACTCCTGCCACCAAATTCTGAGAATTAGTCGGCATTTATTCCAAGTTTATATGTACTTTTGTATTAACTCAAAAATTTGATTGCACTTCTGAATTTTGTAAGGGTAGGAACTTTTCTAAAATGAAATTCCAATTTGACTAATTTGACTTTTTGTGAACGACACTTTCTTCCGGCTGCAGCTTCACAAGCCGGGCGCTGGCGTCCCACAGCTTGCGAGCGAGCTCATCGTCTTGGGCCAGGGCAGAAGGCTTTCGGGGTGCACAGTCGCTGTAGTAGCCGCCGCTCACTCCATCAAGCTCGGCCGCGACAGCGACGTGCACAGTCGTCTGAGCTCCTTCCTCAGCGTTCTTTAAGAAATACTGCACGAATCGCGACCAGAGCCAGATGTACCAGAGATTCTCACCGCTTCGAAGGAATTCAGTCTTGACGACGCCTGGATGCAAGGCGTTGACCGTCACGTTACGGATCCCGGCAGCCTTCAGCTTGCGGTCGAGCTCCCGAGTGAAGAGAATGTTCGCCAGCTTCGTACGAGAGTACAGCCGTAGAGCGTTGTCGAAAAGCTTCTCACTGTTGAGGTTGTCAAAGTCAAGATCCTTCGCGCTTTTATGGGCCTCTGATGATACATTCACGATTCGGGCTTTCGGGGTCTTCTGCAACAGGTCGAGGAGCAGGTTTGTGAGGAGAAACGGCCCGAAGTGGTTCGCTGCGAAATTGGTCTCCAGTCCGTCTTCGGTGATGACTTTTGTCCGGGTCGCGGCTCCAGCGTTGTTCACGAGAATGTCGAGGCGGGATTCCTCGGCGAGGATCTCCGCAGCGAATTTCCGGACGGAGGCAAGTGACGAGAGGTCTAAATGCTTCAGAGTGACTTGGTCACTGCCAGTTTCTCGAACTATTTCCTCTGTGCATTGAATTGACAGTTAACTTTTACGGGACGAATCAATTGTTAATTATACTCTCCTCGGAAAACTTACGCAGTGCCGCCTTGCCCTTCTCCAGATTCCTGCAGGCCATAATGACTCGTGCATTCCGCATGAGGAGATCCTTGACAGTCTCCAGTCCGATACCCACGTTGGAGCCTGTCACAATCGCGACCTTGCCGGTCAGATTTCGTTTGCTGATGCATCGTCCTAATGTTAGACGGTTGTAAATCTTGAATATGGCAAGAAGAGCAGTAGCGAGGATGAACACGGTGAAAAGAACCATTCTTGCTGCAAATTTGGACAAAAGTCCAGTGAATTCAAGAGAAGAGTCAGTTATCAACCAACCACCAAGCAAAGACGAGCACGAGATGAAGAATGAAAATGTGGGAGTCCAATCTTATTGTATTTAAATGAAACTGACAACATTGTAAATGAAGAGAGCTACGATAATCGATAATGACAGTGCAAAAATGATGCAGCATGTGATTATGACCAGCGTTACGTAGTTTTATAATGAACATACCGCAATGGTCATGTGCACCAATGTAAACTCAGCCCGACCTTGGACTTTGGTTGTGTGTTGAGTCGGGAGCCTCGTGATTCTCGTCACTCGTCGCTTGTGATTCACGTTACCTGAACTTTCGCCATTTGAATACACTGCGCTACGCCACGTCGCGTCGGCTGCGGTCACGGTCATGGGTTACTACTCACTACAAAACGGTGAACCTGGCCCGCCTCAACGACCGGCGCAGCGATTCGATTTGAGATGCCAATTTCGCTGTTCATTTCATCATAAAACTCTTGGGTGGTCCCCAATTTCGAACAAATGTGCCAAGTAAATCGTGAATTTCAATTGTCCGCGCCGGAGACCATGACTCGGATTTAATTTATCAACCTCTTTTATTCGTAAGGCCCAAAACACTTTAATTTGACTTCTTGAACACGACGCTCTCCTTCGGCTGTAACTTGACGAAGCGAGCGCTGACGTCCCAAAGCTTGCGGGCGAGCTCATCGTCTTGAGCCAAGGCAGAAATCTTTGTTGGGGCACAGTCTTCAAAGTAACCTCCGCTCACCCCATCAAGCTCGGCCGCGACTGCGACGTGCACCGTCGTCTGGGCTCCCTCTTCGGCGTTCTTGTTGAAGAGATGGGAGAATCGCACAAACAGGCTTACGTACCAGAAATCCTTGGTGTTGCGGATGAATTCCGTTTTGACGGTACCTGGATGCAGGGCGTTGACCGTCACGTTACGGATCCCGGCAGCCTTCAGCTTGCGGTCGAGCTCCCGAGTGAAGAGAATGTTCGCCAGCTTCGTGCGAGGATACAGTCTCCAGTCGATCTTGTTTACCTTCTCGCAGTTGAGGTTGTCCAGGTCGAGTTCTTTCGCAAACCAGTGAGCGTACGAGGAAACATTCACGATTCGGGCGCTCGGTGTCTTCTGCAGCAGGCCAAGGAGCAGGTTGGTCAGCAAGAAATGACCGAAATGATTCGACACAAAATTGGTCTCCAACCCGTCTTCGGTTATGACTTTCGTCCAAAGCCCCACTCCAGCGTTATTCACGAGAATGTCGAGGCGGGATTCCTCGGCGAGGATCTCCGCAGCGAATTTCCGGACGGAGGCAAGTGACGAGAGGTCTAAATGCTTCAGAGTGACTTGGTCACTGCCAGTTTCCCGAATGACGGCGTCTGAAGGCACAAATTAACCAAAATAAATTAAGAATTGATCATTAACTAAGAAAGAAGTGTTTGATAATATACAAAACAGAAACTTACCCACCGCCGCCTTGCCTTTGTCCAGATTCCTGCAGGCCATGATGACTTTTGCATTTCTCATGAGCAGCTCCTTCACAGTCTCCAACCCGATGCCAACATTGGCTCCGGTTACGATCACGACCTTACCTGTCAAGTTCCGCTTGCTCGTGCATCGCCCCACGATGAGTTTGGTGTAAATCTTTAATATGGCGAGCAGGGCAGCGATCACGAGCCCGATGCAGGTTAACGTGCAGGATCCACAAACCATTGTGAATGGTGACTCGTGAATAATTCAATTTAATCGATCGATTTTCCCGATTTCGGACTTGACTACGTGTCACTACTTGAAAACGAAAACAGTAACTGAAACTAAACCGGGTTACGAGTCGTAGCCGGAGCCAGTCAGCTGATTTTATAACGCAAAAGCAAGCAGAGTGAATTGAAAGAGGTAAACAGTGGAAAAATAGACCTTCGACCCACACGTACGTACAATAAATTGTGCAGAATGTGGAATTCTATGCATTATGCTCCGTTACGCAATATTCAAATGCAAGCCACTCCAACATGCAGTATTCCACTCCAGTCGGCCTTGATAATGAATTTCTGCACACGGCATAACTGCATCTGCATAAATGCTGGATAGCAAAACCACTAAAGCCCGCGCTCGGGTTGAAGTGTCAAATTATTGCCTGCAGTTGCGAATTTATTTTTTCTCCAGCCCGGTCGGTCGGCACGTGGAATTTAAATAACTGCCTTGTTAAGCAAGAACGTCACGAATAATCGTAACGGATGTGAACTGCGTATTGGGCATTGTACCCACCTATGGATTTTATGAATTAAAGTCGGACGGGAATAGAAAGCGGGTTATTAAACAAATTATTGGGGTCAAAGGTTCTCTTCACGGCCACCAGGCGCTCCAGATTGTCTCCGTAATACCTCCGCAGGAAGTCAGGCAGGTCCTCGTCCAAGTAATTCTGGTACGATTCCGTGTGCTGCAGCACCCGCTTGCTCTCTTCAAAGAAACGCTCCATCGCCTCCACCCCCGGCTCCGTGCCTTCGGCGTCGGGCATCGTGACGGCGATCTGCATTTCGTACAGTGTTGCACCTCGATGAACGTAAGCCGTTTCTGCCCGGCCCACCCTGTTGATACTCCCGCCGTAGTGTTCAAAGCCAATGCCTGACCCCGGCGAGCCCTGAAAGTGACCGAGGAGCAGGTCCCGAAACTCCAGGATTTCTTCATCGGATGCGAGCACGCGATCTACGAAGACTGACTTGACTTTCTTCCAGTTGATCATGTTGTGCCGCGTGAGGTTCGCCAGCTGATCGGGAGAGGTCAACTGCTCGTCGGAGTAGACTTGCGCCCTGGCGAGCATGAACTCGGGGTACGTGAGGACATTTATCGACACGCTCCTCGGCGGTGGAAAATAGTCCGCAATGATCTGCTGCACTTCGGCAAGCGCCGACTCGCCTGCGTCATCTTCGTATCGCATGCTGCAAATGTCGATCTCGATCGCCCCCAAGCCCGCTCTGATAAATGTCGTCACGTGGTCCGGTGGTGGTGGGTTGGTCGTGATGAATGACTGCCAGCTTTTGAAAAACGCGGGGAAATCTTGCAGAAAGTCGAACTGTAGCACGGCAAATGCAAGCCATCTCGGCGCGGGATGCCCTTTGAGCTTCATGCTCGTGAGAATTCCAAAATTCCCGCCTCCGCCACCTCGAAGTGCCCAGAAGAGGTCTGGAAACGTTTCATTGTTGACTGTGAGTAGGGCCCCACTCGCTTCGACCATGCTGACTTCAAGCAGGTTGTCTAGTCCCAGCCCGAGCAGGCGCGAGAAGTAGCCATAGCCCCCGCCGAGTGTGTAGCCTGTAACGCCGACGGTGGGACAGAGGCCAGTTGACGTGAAGAGTCCACCAGCAGCCCAGAGATCGGCCTTAAGCTTTCCACCGCGAATGCCGGCGCCAACAGTGGCTACAGGCGACCCCGTCTCGGGATCATCGCGCACGCTGACCGAATTCATGCGCTGCAGATCGACGATGAAGGAGTTTTCGTCCCCATAACCGTGTTTGACGTATGAGTGACCACCACTTCGAGCCACGATTCTGATGCCGGTTTGTGCACTGCAGCGGACGGCGATCGAGACGTCGGCGTCAGTCTCCGCCACCAAATACACTGCCGGTTCGATTTGTCCTTTCAGCTTGTTCCATTGCCAGTTGAGATCTTCGTAGACAGGGTGAGTGCTGGGGTCGTCTCGAAGTACGATTCGGTCAGCAGGAATCCCGGCACTTGTCAGGCACGCTCTGAGCCCGTCAACGTCAGCGTCCTTCGGGCCAAGGACGAGAGCAGGAATCTTATACGCGCCGACAGGAGCAGCAGCAACAAAGACGAGGATGGGTATCAGAAAAACTAGCGTCGTGAACCTTCTCGGCCTCGGCACCATCTTGAATGAGCTGATCTTGTTAAGTGGGAACGCTGGATTCGTATTCCAAATTGACGGCGATCAGCCGACATTCAATTATTTTATACTCCGTTACTCGTCGCGTTTCGATGTGTTGTCAATTGCCAGTGAATTGGCTTGGATGGTTGCCTCATCAAGCTAAGCCCGTACACGTACAAGCGTACCTCACCAAGGGACGTGACATTTGGATGTCGTTGTCGCTGCTCTTATCAGCACAGCTTGGCGAAAACGAAAAACACTTGTAGATGCTGAAGTCAGTGGGAATTCAAGTTCAACCGTGTGATTCACGATTATGCTAATATGCACGCACGAAGCAGGTTAATTTCAGGAATTTTGTAACGTACCTTTGAGTCTGCTTTATTAATCACACAAAGCTATCACGAATTAAGTTGGGCAGGAATAGAAAGCGGGCGCGAAATAAATTGTCGGGGTCAAAGGTCCTCTTCACGGCCACGAGGCGCTTCAGATTGGCTCTGTAATACCTGCGCAGGTAGGTACTATGACATGTCCTCGTCCAAGTACGTCTGGTACGACGCCGTATGATTGAACAGCCGCTGACTCCCCCTGAAGAGGCGCTTCATTGCACAGCGAGCTCGGTGTCGTGGCTGGGCTCGGACATGCTTAATGGAAATCCATTTTTCCAGGTATATGGTGAAAATATAAACATCAAAGCAACCCACACAGACAAAGCCAAGCTGTTATCAATGGAATAAGAACTTCAGACATGCATTCATTCGTTTAGGCATATGTTCCAAAGTATTTACAAATGAAGATGCAAATCGTTTCTAAGTTTGTTCTCCTATGTGAGGCATCGAATCGTTCGGATGAAACGAGCTGGCGGGATCAAGCCTTATCTGCTCTGAAGCTGCATTTTCCAGGAATATGGTGAAAATATAGACACTAGAGCAACGCACGCAGACCGAGCCATGCCGATTTTGTACCATGTATTCCATTTAAGCCGCGAGTAACGCGAGCACAGAGTGCCCTCTCAATTCAATGCAGGCTTTCAATTCCCATCCCACTTCGCGCTTGCGGCGTGCTCGTGGATTTGTTCAGTCACCATAATTGCAAACCAAGGCACTTATAGACCGTAAAATTCCAGACCTACACTCTGTGTATCGAATCGCTTGGCAAGACAATTGGCTCCATGCCATTCACGTGTCAAGTTTTCATGTCTTGATTTGGTTGTCATACCAAGCGCACTTTGCATTAATTAACCCCATTACGATTGAATTGAACGATCGAAATGGCTGATTAGGGTTGGATGAATTATTCCAATTTTAATTTCCAACTCAGGCCAACGCTTTCTTGTACCTCGGATAGGAAATGGCAAGTCTCCTTCGAGGACTAATTTTGCCTTGGATTATCATCACCCTTGCTTCGAGCGAGACGAGCACCAAGTTTGATACCTTGAAATCCTGTTTGATTCGTTGCAAAGTGCCAGAGACCCAGATCGTCAGCAGAGACGTCCCCGCCGATCGATCGCGGTACGAGAGCCTGAATTTCCAGTGGGACAAACTGCATGGGCAAATCACTCCACTCGCATATCTCATCGCGACCCGCTCGGGGCACGTCTCGGCAGCCGTCCGGTGCTGCAGGCAGACTGGTGTACGTGTTGTGGCGAGAAGCGGAGGCCACTCGTACCTGAAACTAAGTTTCGGGGACTCGTACTCACTCGTCGTCGATCTGCATGGCATGAGCAGTGTCAGACTAGTCGTGGACTCCGCCACGGGCACCGGCGAGATCGCGGCACGCATAGGCGCGGGCACCCGGAGCGGTAAGATTCAGTACAAAATCTGGGCCGAGTCGAAGGGCGAGCTGATTATTCCCGCGCCGACATGCACGACGGTGGGAATCGCGGGATTCGCACTTGGCGGTGGATTCGATGGCTTCTTCTCGCGGCAGATGGGCCTGGCGGCTGATAACATTCTCGAGGCGCGTGTGGTCGACTGGCGAGGTAAGCTGCTTACCATCAACAATCGGACGCACCCGGACTTGTATTGGGCATTGCGTGGTGGCGGAGGCGGGAATTTTGGAATCGTGACGAGCTTCAAATTCAAAACACATCCGGCGCCAAGGCGAATTACATACGCTATGGCCAACTACGACTTAAACGATAGCCAGAGTATAATTCATCTTTTCAAGTCCTGGCAGAAGTTCATATCACCCGACCCGGTCGTTCATATCGGGACTTGGCTAACAGTTCTTGGTAGAGAGGTGATGCTGGAAGTGTACAGCAAGGATCAGCAAGGAGGAATGGCGGAGGTGGAGAGAATCCTGGCTCAATCGTTCCAGAAACCGGTAAACTACACAATTGGCCAGTACACAGTCGCAGAGTTCATGGTCAAAATCGCACAGCGGTACTCCGACGATCCGCTGACCTCCCCCGAGTCCCTAGCGAATGTGACCCGCGACTCACGGGCCAACATCGGCTGGAAGAAGGTCAAGTCGTTCTATGTCGACCGGGTGCTCACGAAAGACGAGGACATCGCCAAGCTACGCGTCTTAATGCTCGATTACATGGGGGCCAACCCTGGTAGCAGTGTCCCAGTAGGGCGACCGGGACCATCAGCACGCATCAGCTTCGAGCAATACGGCGGAGTCATAAACACTGCCTTCAGCCCGACCGACACGGCGTTCGTCCACAGAGATCGCACACTTTACGACGTTCAGCTGTACGTGTACTCCGCCGACGGGCGTGAACCCCTCCCAGCGGTGAACGCGATGCGGCGCTTCTACGAGGCGACCAAGGCGCTGCTCCACCATACGGAGTCTTACCAGAATTACTTGGATGAGGATCTGCCGGCTCCTGAGTACCTGCACAGGTACTACGGAAAGAATCTGGAGCGACTGGTGGCCGTGAAACGGAGCGTCGACCCCCACAACGTGTTTTATAGCTCGAGGTCGATCCCAACCAGCTTGTCGTGATTGTAATGGTATCGCATAGTTGAGGCGATAAATAAATACCAATGCCATTGTGTAATTCTTCAACTTCAACTGCCTTGATGACAAAATGATACTCGTATTGTTTCGGGCTCGATACAGCTGTTGCTGCTGTGTGGTGGTGGTTTTGTGGCTGCAGTCAGCTCGAAGCACACAATGCTGCATGTGGGTTCCATTCGTACTTTGAATCAGCTGAGAGTCAGTGACAGTTGACTTTGCCTGAAATTTTATTCTATGCACTACACGAACTGAAGTTAAGTTTAAGTTAAGCTTTATATAGAGGCTTTATAGCTGTTAGGTTGTTAATTGCAATTAATTCGTAATCACAATGGTGCTGGCCTCCTCGATCGCAGTCGCCGCCGTGGTCACCGGCTACTACTTCTTTTTTGTGGCTGAGGTACGTCCAACTAAACATCTGCAACTTGTTCGAGTGTTCGACAATATAATTAATAGCCCACTGACTTCTTTGACCTTTGGCCATAGAAACCAAGGATAACGGCTGGGAACCGCAAGCTCCATGATTTTATCAGCGCCCATGTGCCCTCCGCCTGTCGGACGTATTGGCCTGCCTTCTTCTACTACGAAGGCCGACTCCAGACGATACTTGGCCTCTTTAAACGGGTCCCGGCGACTCAGAAGCTGCCTTATCAGCGCGAGGTTCTTACCATGGCGGACGGTGGCATCGTGGCGCTGGATTACTTGAACTCTGAGAAGACAATCACTGCCTCAGCAGACGGATTGAAGAAGAGGCTGACCGTTCTCTTCTTTCCTGGCCTCACAAGCTCTTCACAAACATCGTATGTCAAATCATTGGCGCTGGCAATCACCGGCTGTGGAGCTAACGTCATTGTGTTCAACAATCGGAGCATCGGTGGACTAGAGTTAACGGTAAGTTAGGCACCAGATGAAATTCGAAAGATAGGAGTCAATTAGTCCAGTTTCAATTCGTTCCAAGACTCCGAGGACCTTCAATGCGGTCGATCTTGACGATCTTCTCGAAGTCATCGAACATTTGAAGTCTAAATTCCCTGGCGAACGTTTTCTTGCTGTCGGGACATCATTCGGAACGTAAGACATGCGTTGAAAATGAATTCTTCGCTGATTGGTGATAAGTTTCTAATTAATCCGAATTCATGCATTTCTGCAGGATTAAATTTGGCCATTATTTCACGAAATTCCCGCGCGAGTCGGCCAATCTCTTCCTCGGCGCTCTGTTCATATCCAGTGCATTCGACGCCGTCAATGCCACCGAAAGCCTGGAGACCCCGCTCAATAAATTCCTGATCAACCGTCCCATGGCGCTGAGTCTGGTCGAGAAATCGAAGCGAAACAGAGAAATGCTGAATGGCTGCTCGTGGTTCGACATGGAGCGAATAGCGAATGCCCGCACCGTCCGCGAGTACGACGACGTGGTCACAATCCACCAGTTTGGGTTCAAGTCGACGGACGATTACTACGAACAGTCCAGCACAGTCAAGAGTCTCCACAAATTGGCGGTGCCCGTCGTGAGCCTGTGTGCGTTGGACGATCCCATCCAGCCGGGAGATTGCTTGCCATTCGATACGGCCAACGCAGAGGGTTCGAAGCTGGCATTGATAACAACGAAGCGAGGTGGCCATTTGGGGTTCCTGGAGGGCTTTCTGCCTGCTGCAAAATCGGAGCATTTCATGGAGCGCCTGGCGGCTGAGTTTGTTGGGGCGGTGCAGGCATTTGGAGACGAGTGGGCTCAAATCACAGCAAAGTCTTAAGGCTTAAAGTTTAAACCAAGTCTTATATATCATAGCTTCGAAATTCTTGATTAACATTAGCATCGTTGTGATTACTGATCTCCCAGTGTAATTTTACAATACGATCACTAATTACTATTTACTATGCAATTAAAACTGTGCCAATGAATCCATGGAACCGTAATGCAAGTATTCCTTTTTGTATCGTTACTCTTTTCCGCGTACGAAATGCAAAAATTGAATTACTCATTGGCGTTGACCGTTGGGGATGACGTAGGCGTCGCGAGTACGAATGAAATGAACTTGAATTACGATTAACGTGCCTACTTGTCAATTGCTAATTGCTAATTGCTGAACGTCGTAATTAATTTGGGGTTATTATTATTTCGAGTTTGAGATTAATAATTTCAGCGGTGAAGAAATTATTGATTCCAGCGATGACCGCATGAACCATGAGATTAATTATCATATCATAGAAAAAATATATATTCCTAGGGAAAAGGTCTTCCTTTGGTGAGGCGCGATAAAAAGTATGAAATAATTTTTTTTACTTTTGCGCATAATTCGTGGACTGTTCTCGCCAAAAAATTGCAACGTGCTACTCTAACATTTGAACTGCTTTTCCTGCCCCTCACGCAACCTAAACTAACCTAACCTAACCTGAACTAATCGAAACAGTGCTGGTACGAATGAAGTTATGCCTCAAACAATAGGAAGGTAAGCGTAACTTTTATTGTAGTAGGGGCGCTGCGCCCACCGCCCCAAAGCTGATAGATAGAAAACCGAATCTGCATCCATCTTCAACTGCAACACAGGCGCATGGCAACAACAAATGTGAAACTCGGACAAAGTCTGAGCTAGTTGTCTGGCCAAATTCCGGATAGAAGTTTGTGATATCTCAAAAAATATTTGCTTCCGCGAAATAATTCTTGCAAATTCGGACTCAGGAGGTCGAGATCTTTCGATTGACACTATTCCGAGGTCAATCGGATAAATCCATCATAATATAGTCCAATCTGTAATCGTAGAAGTGAATTCAAATCATTATAATTTGAACATGCTAACTAAATGTATTTGTTCAAGAATAAGTTGGAGACCTCAGATCCATTTATTATAGAGAAGATACAAATCTTTCACATAATATTATATAATAACTTAACAAATTCTCAGGGATTGTTTTCATGCAAGGCCAAGTACTCAAGCATCAATAAGCAGGAAAAGCAGTTCAAATGTTAGAGTAGCACGTTGCAATTTTTTTGGCGAGAATAGTCCACGAATTATGCGCAAAAGTAAAAAAAATTATTTCATACTTTTTATCGCGCCTCACCAAAGGAAGACCTTTTCCCTAGGAATATATATTTTTATTTCCTACTTTTGCATTACAATTTGTTTTGGTTTTCATTTTGCGCACGTAATCTTATCATTTCACCTAGTGCTTTCTCACAACATGGGGAATAACTATCAGTCCTTAATAATTTTGCTGCGTTT